>VZRV01009350.1:314105-458114 GCA_013398115.1 Falcunculus frontatus
GGTAAAGACTGTAATATAGCAAACTGTTTTTCTCTTTAATCCATTTAAAGACATGAGGGGATGAGAATTCTGTGTGTAGCCTGCAAGAGACACAAAGGTAACCATACCAGGTTACCCAGGAGCTGTGAGAGGTTGTGAGAGACTTTTAAAATTTTCTGTAACGAAGAGAGCTGTTGTTTCAGGCTGGAGTTTTGTCTTAGTTTTTGTCCTTAAACGAGAATAGCCCATGTGTGGCCCATGGAACAGTGTGGAAGAAACTGATTTCTTTCCCATGGGAGAGGTATTTTTTACGGCAGCAGATTTTCCAGGTGGGGGCTCTTAGCTGGTGCAGTTTGGGAGACCACGAGACACAAAAGAGACCTCTATTTCCTCAAATAATAGAGAGAGATTTTTAAGAATTGTGAATGCTGACCAAATCCCATGTTTTGTTATTATTTGTGCGATCTGGAGTAAAAGAAGGGGGGTGCTGGAGGAAGTAGGAGGGGGATGCTGGAAAAAAGGGGGTTTTTGTCTTAATCTCTTATTTCATTTTACTCTTAACTCTGTTAGTAATAAACTTTCTTTCATATTCTTTAAGTTTGAGCCTGCTTTGCATTTCTTCAAAATCTCCTATCTCACAGAAAGTAAGAGATGCGAACTAAACCACTACATTTAATTGGTGTTTCTGCCCGGTTACGAACCAAACCCGCTACACCATGAATATGATATAACTTGAAAACAAGCTAAAACCCACAAGGATCCAGTTCTGTTGATAGTAAAAATTCAAGAAAAGCTGAGCACAGAAAAACTATCAGCAAGGTACTATCCATAGATATTACCACAAAAACTATCACAATTAAGAGAAAAATGCAATGAAATAGATTTGCTTTAACTTTCATTTAATTAGCCTAGATAAGCAAGAATTAGACAAGATGTGAATTTTTGGTTCAATAGTCATATCAAAAGCTATACCAAAAAAAAAAGGCAAGGAAAACTGAAGATTACTTCACCATCAGTTTGCCAACCTAAATTTAACAGAACTGTATATTTTTCACAAAAATTCCCAACAAACAAACAAACAAAATTAAACATCAAATATCTGTACAGCAAATAACATTTTTCATGAGATGTCCTGAATTGTGAATCTTCTTCCTGAGAAGATCATCTCAATTAAATTTTTTTTTAGTGAGTATTGATATTTCATACCCTGCCCTTATAAGAAAATAGCTAAGAATAAATACCACAAAAAGCCATAAGAACATATTCTGCCTCAGGCAAAGGTAAATATCTGTGGGTACTCTGCTAAAATCAAAACTTCTCAGTCCATAAAGACAACCAGGAAGATGGCAGGACTGCCTAGAGTCCAGAAAGAAGCTGAAGCGGACTGTAAAAATGTTGAATCTAGTACTAGAAAGCAGGGACTAGTGGCATTTCCAGTGCAACAGTGAGGAGCACGGTGTAGGCTCCTTTAGGACACATAGAGCCCTGACAGAGGAAGAGTCCACTCATTCTCATCTATGGTCTTTACATCCATGGTACCAGAAGCAAAAGCCAAACTCATTTGTAAGAAAGGAAGTGAGTTTAACATGAAGTTTTACTTTATGTTGTAATAAGAATCAAGGAGTAACAATCATCCAGGAAACTACTCCAAGCTTCATTTCTTTATTTACCTGTCAGGTAAAGCTTCACTATAGCCTCAAGACCTATGGCTGCTGGTTGGAAACCAAGGTACTAATAAATACAGCCATGGGGGAACTTCAAGAGCTCAGACATTTATTTCACATTGCAGACTCACTTTTTAGGTCCTACAATACCATATTTCTGGTACCATATTCTTTTAAAGAGCAGTCTTATAATTTGCTTCAGAAGTATATATGTTAGCATTTCAGCAGTATTGCTTCAAGGACAATTGCATTGCTTAATTCCAATAACTGTAATAACTGATTTTGAACTATAGAAATGCCATATATTAGGTAATACATGTCAGGTAGAATGTAAGAGATGGCATGATGAGAGGTGAAAAAGTAAAAGAATATTTTTCCTTCATGAATTAAATAGATATTTCCGATTGTAACACAGCTTTGGCAAAGGGCTCAAATCTAATTAAATTTCTTAGCATAAGTGTAACAATAAACTCTGTGGAGACATGCTAGCTACATCTCTGAAACCAAAAGGAAATATTTTCTTCTACATATGGTACTTTAATATTTACAAAATAGAAAAATATAAAATCATCTGTCCCATTTTCACAGCCTCATAATTTTCCTAGGTCTGCTTCATGTAAGTAGAAAAATATTGCTTCATGAAACTTAGAAGGAAATATATTGCCCAAGTTATTAATCTAGAAATCTGTGCTTTTTAGTAGTCAGGCAAATATTCAAGTATGAAGCTAGGAGAAGACTCACTTGTCACTTACTGAAAGCAAAGATATTGCAAAGAGACAACACATTGAGAAATTTTCACCTTACTTCCAAATCTATCTCAAGAACTACAGATAGTGTAAGCTCTGATGAAGATGGCAGTGATGTACTCACAACTCAAATTATTACTGTACACTAACTAATGGATTAATAAAAAAAAAAAGAGTTCTTTGCAACCAGGCTGTTGTGAATCTCTTTGAATACACAGGCGAATGCTTATTTTATCAGATCAGTGAAGATATTGCAAAAATTTAGTAGAGGTTCTACCTGTGTTAAACTAAGCCCAGAAATAAAGAGTACCTTCTTGACACATCTGAAGAAATACTTTTTCTTCCCATGTTTCCGAGAATATTGCCTAACTACCTATTCAGAAAAAAAATACAGAAAAGGGCAAGATGTAAAAGCTCTCTTCCAGAAGAAGTCTGGGGAATGTAATGCTACTGCAGTACAGCTGTTCTGGGAAAAAGTGAAGTCATTTGGGGCTTTCCTCAGCCTTTGGTACATGTCCAATTTCATAGCAAAATAAAAGAGCACTACTAGAACTAGGTGATACAACCAATCCCTTCCCTTTTGATCAGAGTCATTATAAAGGAATTATTATCAGTTGTAATACACTAAGAGGATTCTGCTGAATTATTCCTTAATGGGTTTAAAAATCACTTAGGAAGATAAGTAAGAACAGTAATGAGAGGTCCATTTGTACTGTTAAATATGGAGACAGATGATTGCATTCATAAGGACAAACATTTAGTATACTAATTGATTTCAGTCCCATTGGCAGCAGCAGACTTCAGATTTCAGAACTAACATCAGAAATCTGCCATAGGTGTCTGCACAGATGATCACCTGATGCAACAAAAGTGAGGTGTCATCAGTGAGAGGTTACAAAAATTGTAGCAGTAAGTCACTCACATGTGTACTTCTACTGTACCTTAACAATATATTAAAACATGTTCAAAGTGTATACTACATAAATGTACATTTAAATATAAGGTATTAAAAAGGTAAAGGGGATAATATTTTAATAAAGTAGGAAAAAAATATTGAGTAAAGCTCTGCTTCAACTAATAAACCCATCCAGAACCCTCTTGATAATTCCATTTCTTAAAAAAAATCCCACCCAAGCATACATAAAACTTGAAAAACTTCCTTTTGTCTATATTGGAAAGACACCAATAACAAAACATATCATATTCGTTCTAGTTTCCACAATATAAATTGGGTACAACATAGTTGAACAGTTTTATGCTACATCAATACATCTGAATAAATTTTGGAATTTACTTTTGAGCCATTAGACATCACTTGGCTATGGAAGGGTCTTTCTAAATCTGTTGGACTGCAAATTCACTGAAGAGGAAAGGTTAATGGGAAGGCAGTAAAAAGGAAAGGACACAGCTCTGAAGCCAAAGCAAGGCATAGCTTGGGATCAACATGGACCTAAGGGAAGTGGTGACAGCTACAGACATTAATTTGGATAACCTTGGCACTGGCTTCTAAGAAAAACAAGTACACTGCAAGATACAGCTGAGAGGACTGTTTTCTTTGGGAAGGTCCTAATTCTGTTTAACATGAGTTCTCTGACGATAACTATACCCTTGGCTGTTGGTGTTCTTTGACTTCATTTAGTAAGCAAACCTACTTGGGTGATGTGATTTTGCTTTCAGTAAGTGATTTAACTAGTATTTAACATATGCTTAGAAAACTAGGCTTCATTATCCTTGAGCATGAAGAAATTATTATGTTTTTAACAGGTGTCAAATTTGATCCCAGAGCAACCAGTTAATCTTTCTACGCTTTATTACGCAGGATTCCAAGAATATTAAGTCCACTGATGCCCAGATAAAAGTGAATGGGCTTTGAATGAAAATTACACTAACACAACCCTTGTGGAAATGGATTTTTTCTTAAAATTCTAATAATTTCTAATTTAAATATTCACCGAAACACCACTGAAAAAACATTTGAAAAACCATGGTGGTGGTTTGTTTTTTTTTTTTTAATACTATATTTTAGAACCATTTGGACCTCTAATCGGAAATGAGAAAACATAAATTAGTAAATAACAATGGACTTTTTAAGTATCAGACAGTCCAAAGGTTTTTTATTTTAGGGTGAATGCTTGAGTTGTTTTTAAAAATCTGACTAGGTTAAACTTTCTAAACTGCTAGTTCAGCAAAGTCAGAAATATGAAAACAAAAAATCCTTAAACAAGCCATAAAGTTACATTTCCATTATCAAAAGTCTGATCTAAGCCATTTCTGTGAGTAATCAAAAAATTTGGAACAATACACCTCTGTCCTAAAGAATTCCATTAAAAACCATTATAAAATAAGGCTGAATGAAAGTCTACTTAAAGTTGTTTGCACTTGAGAGCTGGAATGATCCAATGGAAACCATGTTTGGCGATAACTTAAGTCACCTAAGGTAGTATTTTTTTTTTCACATAAATGAAGATTCCAACACTACAGACCTTTGAAGAGGGAATGGCATGCGGTCAGATGTTTCACAAGAGATGACCATTATAGATAATGACATAGCTACTAAAATTATTATAATTAAACAGCAAACCCACAATGAAATGCTAGAAAAAACCCAAGGATTTTACCAAATACTGACACATTTGTCATATATCCAAGAGAACTATCCATGGGGAAAAAATGCTATCATCCTATCCACTGAAAAGGAGATGATGTTCTTGTTGAGCTTGTAAAGTCTATGAGACTTTCAGTGTTTAAAACCATCAAATACATTTTTAATCCTTTGGGAACAAAGAGAATGCTGAAGAATAATCTTTTTTCCGTGTGTGAGAACCTACAGCGAAAAATTAATCCAAAGAGACTATTCAAATGCAATCCATTTAATGTCTTATCATTTAAATGTACTTTTTGGGGTTTTTTTCAAGTTTTTTAGCAGTTTAATAAATTACATAAAAATTCCTATTCATACAGTATTCTAATATCCTGTAAACAATGTAGCATTATTTTTTTTTCTTATAAGTAAAGATATATTAACTAGACTAATGACATCCTATCTTCTATTCAATGGCCTTGAATGCTTGTCTGCAAGTTTTGTAAAAACATCTGTAAGAAAAATTGCATCTGCAAAGACAATAAACAAAAATTTAAACCCTAAAGACTTTGGTTATTTTCAATTTTTTAGTGGACTGACTACTAATAAATCATAAAGCATCATTTTTCCATGGTATGACAGTACTGAGAGATGTTACATTTATAATTGCTTGTCAGAAAGTTTCCCAGTTAATTAAGTAGCTCAGTATAACTCAACTTTCCATTTCATCATATTAGCCCTAATTTGGATCTGTCAGTAGAAAATACAGTTCTGATTTAAAGTTCTAAGATTTTATTTGCATTATTATGGATTCCTTGTTCAATTTCTGTCTTACAGATTACAGAGTATTTTATTTTTAGTTAGACAAAACAGTCTTTGTGTCATCATGAATTCATTTCCTACATCTGTTGAAGTGTCATTTTCCCTGATGAGAGGAGCTGGAAGTCACACAAAGTTCAAACTGCCTTCTGGGCCATAACAGATGTTATAGGGGTGAAATGCACAATGAAAGAGCACCAACATAATCCAGTTTTGTGCAACAAATACTGAAGCATAACCAGAAAATCCTCCCTTAAACATTCTTTTCTATGACATTTGCAGCAGAAACAGTAAAGTAGATAAGCTATTAATATCTGAGCGGAGACAGTAAACAAGTATAAACCAGTCTGCTTGCTACAATTACATTCAAAAGACTTATCTCAAACATAAGTTACTCACTAATGTCCCCCCAAAAGTCAGGCAAACTACAGTTTAGAAATAAACACATAAATAATGGGAGTGTTATTGAGGTTTTCAGATGGGTTGATAATGGAAGCTCAGTTCTTCAAAACTAAAGAGATGGGATGATGGGTAAAATTTTATATATAGATTTAAAAGCCCAAATTTTAAAGATATTTTAAAGAATACCTAAAGAATATTTATGAATATTTAATATTCCTAGTCATGGCTTAGAAGTTTATAAAAAATCAAGATTAATAGATTGCCTAATGAAAAAAAAATCAATATGCCTTGATTTATTCACTTAAAATCTGTGTAAGTGGAAGGCACGATGAACTTTGGAGGACTTTAGTTATAAAGTGTCAGGCATGACATGATGCATATCTTTAATTCTATTTAAGTTATTCTAGCTAAATTCAGTACACTTTCTTATTATGCATAGGAAGAACAGTGAAGTTCAAAATTCATTGATTAACAGAATATTAAGATATTTTAACTATAGAAGAATGTACTGGGGAACCTTTATTATATATTGGTCTCATATACATATAGATACACATGTGGAGAAAAAAATAATACAGATTAAGATGATCAAAGTACTATAGAATAGTACTTATCAAAGCTGAACATCACCTTAAACAAAATCTGCTCAATCTGATTTTTTTTTTTTTTTTGGCAGCAATAAACAGAAAGAAAAAGTATTTGATGAGCCCATGTGTTGCCTTTACCTGGTCTTAAAATTAGGAACCAGACACAGTTAAGGGAAAAAGGGGTTTTTAGCTTGGTATTTATTTAAGGATCCTTAAAGGTGAACCACTTTGCCAAGGTGGAATGCGCCGAAATGCACACACGATAAAGCACGTATATGATTTATAGACCTTGCAAATTAGCATATCTATCAGAAATTCCCCAATGAGAGGCTTGAATGATCCCCCCATCTCAAGGAATTTCCCCTTGGATGGGCCTATCTTAGTTTACAGGATGTGTTCTAGAGAGGACCTTGGTTTCTCAGGATAGCGTAGGGCTTTTTGGCCTCCAGCTGTGAGGTCTCCAGGATTTTTGGTCTCCTGGCTTAATGGAGTATTAGGACTATGCTAAGTTATCAGGCTTAAGGAATTACAAGTATGCATGCTGAAAGCACTGAAAATACATAAAAACTATATAAAAATGTATATAAAAAGTATATTTAAAAAAGGGAAAAAATCATAATGGCATCACATGAATATTAAGGAACATGCTTCCCAAAATGAAAATTACTAAGTGGAGGAATTTCTAATTTCATAGTATCTCCTACACACATGGTAAATCTTCTCAAAACCAAGAAGTACCTCAATAAGAATCAAACTGAAAAATAAAGACCTTAATCTTCAAAGTAATAGTTTTTCAGTAACGTCAACCTAGAGGTGTAGAATAAGGGGGAGGCTGGGCATGTGCATTATGGGTAGGGTTAATGTTTTTTAATATGAAATTTCTTTTCCCAAGCAAAATGTGATAGAATGAGGCAATGGCCTCAAGTTGCACCATGGGAGGTTTTCATTAGACATTAACAAAAATTTCTTCACTGAAAGGGTTGTTGAGCGTGGGAAAATGCTGCCCAGGGAAACGGTCACCATTCTTGCAGGTATTTAAAAGATGTGGAGATCAGAGATTAGGGACATGGCTTTAGTGGTAGGCTTGGCAGTGCTGAGTTAAAACGGTTGGACTCGATGATCTTGCAGGTCTTCTCCAACTTAAATGCTTCTACGGTGTTTTGGTTTGGGTGGGATTTTTGTATGGGTTTTTTTGGTTATTTTTTTCTTTTTTAATCTAATTTAAAATGGATTTAATATAATTTCCAAAAGAAAAGTGGGAATGTGCGCTAACTAAAAATCAGGAATCTCTTTTTAAAAACAAGAAAACACTTTATTACTCAGTGGGTGGTCAAACGCTGGAATTGGTTGCCTGGAGAGGCTGTTGATTCTCCATCCTTGAAGACGCTAAAAATCTGACTGGGCACAGCCCTGAGCAATCTGTTGCTGAGCTCGCTCCCAGCAGGAGCAAGGTTTGGATCAGGAGTTTTCTCCTGCCTTCTTGCCTCGGCTGGTCTGTGTGTGTGTATGTGATCTTTCTAACATGAAAATCTAACTTGTTTCTTCTTGCTCCACTGGGCAGCCTTTCATTACAGCACAGTAAATCAGACACACTACAGAGAAAAAAAATTACCTAAGGGTCACATTTGTCAAAACCTGCAAACTTGAAGTTAAAGCCACAAACCTCAGAAATGTTTCTGAAAAGAAGCACTCATGCCAAAAGAGTGCCTCATATTTCCTCATTATATTCCATTTTGGTTTTGCTGAGGAAGACACTTTTAAAAACAGCATTTCTTCATTGTTGCTTGGTAGTCAGCACAAGTTTGATAACGTGCCAAGACTAACTGAACATGGACACCCTCACTGAAAGGTTCATACAGGCTGCCTGGGGAACAGCAGCAGAGAACATGATACTGAGAAAAAAACAAAAAACAAAAAGCCAGGTGAAATCACTGCTAAAATTCTTCCTTCAAAATCAGCTAACAGTCCAAGTGGTCCTCCAAATTGCAGAGGGGTATTGGATTGAGCTAGCATTCATCTAACAACTTGGCATTTATAATCTAAATCCAAAGAACATTTCTTAAACTTCAGGCCAAAAGCTGTATGCAAAGTTTCTGTTGAATGCTAAGCACATTAACCCTCTAAATACAACTAATACAACAATAACTAACAGAACTAATACAATATAAATATGTCTCTAAGGAGGAGCCAACGGTTTGCCTACTCTTAAGCAATACATAACCCATTCTCATAAAAATGTCTGCTTCAAGCACATTCTACAAAGGAGGCGTACAATATTTGTTTCTAATGTGATGTATACATTAAGAGATTTCTCTGGAGAAAAAAAAAAGAAAAGACAGTTGCTTAAATATAGTACTGTTATAGAGACAGGGCAAAAAATCACATCATATAGTTATAGAATCAACATATCCTGACTAATTTAAAACCAAAAGATCTTTGCAACAAAAAGTGTAATGAATCCCTTTCCCTCAGTTCTCACTAGAAAAATGCTACAGTTAGCCTTAGAGTTCAGAAGTTATTGAGATTGTAAAAAAACCAAGAAGTTGGCCAGATACAGCAGCCATAGCAATTGCACGGCAACTGTTGCTAAAAATGCAGTAGTCTCTACGAAATGCACATGTAGGTAACAAATAAGTTAAAGCAGAACAATATGTATGCTAAAGTCAGCAACAGAAAGAGCAGTATGTAGGTCATGGCATCTTGAATAAAACACACTGACTAGCCAATGTCTCTGTAGCTAAAAAGAGAGGATTTTAACCCCGATTGAAAGAATCTCAAAACAAACAACTGTTTTGGCCTTCCTTGCAGGTTTGTCTTTTTTGCTGAGAAAAAGGTGACACATGCAAAAATTACTTGTTTCAGAGAAAAGACTTTTCTAGTAAAAACGTTTTGTGCCTCAAAAAGTGGTTACAGTCTCTGTCAGGAGTTGCCTTTAACACAAGCGTAACAGTTCATCCCATTTCTTGCAAGTGCATAATTGAATCAGAATATCTACTTCAACTACACAAAACCTCACATTTTTAACTGTAGGAGCTGACAAAGAGATTGTGGGAATGTGACCCAAGGATGTCTGTTTGACATCTCAAGAAAATGAACTAGTGGCTCAAAGAACTATGAGTTGTCCCATTCACAGTCTGCTGTCCTGTTGAGGACAGATGTCGTCAGGGCATGGAAAAATGGCTACAAGGACTTCCTGATGCCAGACATGTACATCTAGGCAGTGCCTAAATTCAGATTTAGGAACTTGCAGAATTTCTTTTGGAAATAGTCACTTTGTCTACTTGCTCCTTATAAAAGGTAGATAGTTCTTGAGACACTCCAAATTGGCTGGAATATGAATTTACGGACTCATCTTTTCACTCAGTGAAGTTTACTTTAAGCCATATTTTTTATTTCCTTTTCCTTCCATCACATTCTTGAAAAACTTGAACCCACATTTTGAAATGAAAGGGTCCACAATCCAGTACTCAAGTTTTCCATTATTACTAATCCAAGACTTAAAAATATTATCAAGTTGGGGTGATCCTTAAACGAGAAATATTGCCTGCATCAGCTACTTCTTTAAGAAAATTTTGTTTAGAAGGAGAGAGGTAAGCATATAATTAGCCATTTTGATACATGCCCTCTCTACTTGCTTTATTTTCCTTTATTTTCTGCTTCTGGAATTTACTTATAAAGTAATTTAAAAAGTTAGAGTGCATAACTTAAAGAGTACTTAGACAATCTCATTCAAAACCATCTTGATATATAATTATTTATGCAAATATATTTTATCTATCATCAAAACCTTTTAAAATATTACCATATTTCTAAGTAACCCAAAACTAGTAATATTGTTGCATGAATTTTTAATTTTTCATAGTTTAAAAATAGGATAACATTAAGTCAGTGATGTGTTTGTTCCTGTTGTATTCCCTCCTGAAAACCCATTTAAACAAATTTTAAGAAGCTGTAAATTACATAAAAAATGCTAAAAGTGCCCAAGGACAGGATGATAGTCAACATTCAATAACAATGAAAATAGTTGAGGAAAATATTCCTTCAGCACAAAGTATTACTCTGAATGGTCAAAACCTGACGAAATACAAAATTTGGTTGAATAAATGTCTGTTCAAATAAGGCTTAGACATCACTATTACAGAATTGTGACTGCTGAGGATATCAGAGCTGTTGTATGTAGAATGTGTTTGTGTTTATGGGTGCAAACATCACAGTCCATTGCAAAGATGACGGACTTTTATGCACACAACTTCGATAATTAGGAATGCTCCCAATCCACTTTTTATAATTGCACAAAGTATGTTTAATTTTTCAAGAACTTTTCTAGCTGCCTTAGTATATAGGTCAATACATTAAAAAGATAGGTATATTAAATCACATTAAAAGAAGGATAAGCTATTCACAGAAATGATTCAATTAGCTTGCAGGTAACTACTATTATTCAGCATAAAGCTGTTAATTTCCATCAACTCCCAGGCTAAATCTGGGATGGATTAATTGAGCTATGAGATTTGGTATTTTCTTTATATATCTGAAAAACTGACATAAAATCATAGAATTATTTAGGATGGAGATGACCATTTTATTACCCAGCCTCCAGCTCACAGAAAGACTTACCTCCAAACTTAGATTAGGTACCTTGGTCAAACAAAAAAAAAATCATTTAGAAACTTACATTAGAAGCTAAAATGATTAGAGATGAAATTCTAAAGACTTAAAAACATTCCTTCACTATGTCAATTGATTTAGAACTTGCTGAAAATACTTGATCATGAGCTAGAATATGATTCAATTTAGTTGTAAATTTATGGCATAAAAGGAAGTAATTTAGAAAAAATATTGACTGACACAAAAAGATAATTTTCTAATTTATTTTAAATTCTTTTAAAAGCAAAATAATTATTTTTGATGACATCTAGGCAGGAATTTCGAATGAATTCTTCTCTAATCCTCTAGGTAATACTGAAGAGGGCATAACTGTAGTACTGTGTCAAATTTTGGGCCCCTAATTCAAGAGGCGGAATCTGGAAGAGTCCAGAAAATGGCTAGGATCTTAGAGAAAATGTCTCATGAAAAAATTATGGCAGAAAATGGCTTGTTTATTCTGGTAAATAGAAGCCGAAGTACCAAGCTATTAACTGCCTACAACTTATTTAAACAGAATTAAAAATATGTCAGAGCCAAACTCTTCTCAGTTTGAATGTTGTTGGAATACTCAAGGCCATGATCCAGTGGAATGTTTGCAACAGTCTTACTGTAAAGATGAGATTGGAAGAGATGAACTCCAAAGATGCTCTCAAACCAAGATGCTATAATCTTTTGGTTCTACGAGGAAACATCATGAACATTAGGGAACAGAAAAGTAAATTAAATTGCTTGTTCCCTGTCATAGTAAGGAATAGGCACAAATAATCCAGTTAATAATCTGAAGGGACAATAGCTCACAGAAGACCCCTCAGGAGAAATATAAACAAGAAAAAACTGATTTAACAAACTAATCAAATTGGAATTATCTCTGACAGAATAGGAAGAGTCTATCACATCTGAATACACAAAAAAGCTTATGCTAAGCCACAACTGTTGTGTACAGGCATTTTATTGCTAAGGAAAAAAGTGGTTTTATTTAATGCTGACAGTCTTTTTCCTCTTTCTGTAACAAAAAGTTAATGTTTGTAAAGTACCATAAATAGAGGTAGTGTCTGTATAGGAAAGATCACCAAAAGAAACCAAGCCTGCAGTCCCAATACCATGCAATTAAACAACAGATGGAACCCTACCCATCAGAGAACCCTCACTGAATGACCTCAGGCAGCAGAGTCCTACCCAAGAAGAACGAGGAAAGCATTTGAGGGATACTTTTCTTATAATGCTGTTGTGAATAAGAGGCCACATCTTTAGCGGAAGCAAATAAGTATTTTTACATTAGTGAGAACCCTCCTTGGCAATTACATAATAAATATTTAAAATTCAAACAAGAAGATGAATTTCTAGTTATATTGTTTCCCTGTTGTCATAAAACCAAGCAGTTCAAGTGCAAACCACATGATAAAGCTTTTGATCTTTGGAGAAATGTCACAAACATTTCTTCCACATAAAATTCTCCATTACAGCAAGGAAAGGTTTTATTTTACATGTGAAGTTTTTCTTCCATATATGTTATGGTCTTTCAAGACCTATAGAATAAAAAAGAAAACACCAGATTTTAGAGTATGATCTGGCACTGAAACTTCATGCTGGAAAATTCAAGTCCTACTGTTAAGTATTCATTCCTGTAATATTTGAAGCCTAAAAATTAAATTATTTGGCAGCTAGTTTAAAATTAATTTAATCTAACTAAGGAAGTGGTTATTCATTATTCCTCATGCTCTTCTGGAAAATGAGATTCAAGATGTCTGAAAATTATATTCAAGATAACTGTGTGCATCTGGGTATGAAACATGTATGCTTTTTTATATCAAGTCACATTTGAATATTTATTTAGACATTCAGTAATTTTAAAATACAGCATATAGAGAAGTTTTAAAAATTCATTAGATCTACTAGTAGACCTTACTTGAATTTGGGAAGCAATATAGATGCCTAATAAATTGCCTCATCAGCTTGTTTAGATATTCAAACATTACTATCGTCTTTAAAATCAGCAATCAGCAATACTTCATTTAGGAAAACAGAACAGCTACGTGGGAAACAGAAACCATGAAACATAAATGCAATTGGTTTGCGACATTTTGCCACTGTTTAACTGAACCTTAACAAATATTTCACTGAAAGTACTGAACATGAAATTTGTTTACTCGTCAAAACTAAGTTAAATTTGGAGGAATTCTTCCCTATATCTTAAGCAAGATTTCTGCTGATCTGGTGATCTGTCTTTGATCCACACAGCTAAGATACCACTAGAACAACTGAGAACTGGTTAAAGAGCTGCTGCAATATCATGGAATCACAGAATGGCCTATGTTGGGAGGTGCCATAAAGATCACCTAGTTCCAACTCCCCTGCCATGGGCAGGGACACCTTTCACTAGATCAGGTTGCTCAGAGCGCCATCCAACCTTGCCTTGATATATGTTCTGGAACTATCATCCTGTTTCTGGTCCTATGATTAAGTGATTCCTCCTGGGTTTTAATTTTAACAGCATCAGTTATATTATGTGGGAATACTCATACCAGTTTAGACATTGAATTGCACACAGATAACTGCCTATCAGAGAAAAGCCAATCACCTGTGCGTTTTAAGAAATGGCTGACGTGGCCCCACTTGTGAGGCTGTTACTTGCAATTATTAAAATATTATTAAAATATTTAATGTTTCCAATACCTTTCATCAAAGGATCTGTAATTTGTGCTAGAAATTACACAAACCATGGACATGACAAGCCTTGAAGAAGATGTAGAATCAAGACAATTTCAAGGCTCTCAACAACTACAGTTTTAGTTTAGTTTTGGTTAAAAAGCAGTCCGACAGAAAACCTTTTAGCTTTTGTTTCAGATATCTTCACTGAAGCAATTTACTCAAGAAGAGATAAATGTTGTCAAAGTTTTATGCAACTTCTGTGGAAAGGACCTGAAACTTCAAAACTTAAATATTAAAAATAGGCAAAGAATTGCAACATTATCCCCAGGTATTGGACATATTGTGGATGATGAAAAAACACTTAAAAATCTCGTCATCTACCCGAAAGGAACAACTGCCTATTGAGGTATTATAAAAAACTTTAAATATTGCTGTTAATACAGTTAAAGCATTCTCTTTGACTTGTGGAAAAATGTCAGAACAGCCTCATGAGACCTGTCTGGATTATAAAAAAAAAAAGTCTCTGGCATAAATATTCTTTCTGTTTCAAAAAATTAGAAGTTCAAGGAAATGCTTATAAATAAATGACACTCCCAGAGATCATAGGAAATCGGACTAGCTTTTCAAGCTCTTTCTTTTAACCCTTAAGCTCTTTGATCTTTGAATGCTATTGTATGGGTACTAGCAAGTTCCCATCTTTAATTATCTTGATTTAGGAAGCTAATTTTCTCTCAAAGGATTCCTTTGAAAAACCTTCTAATTGAGAACCAACAGGGTTGCAATTAATATGAAATTAGCCAGAAAAATGTATAAGCAATCCAATGTACCAGACAATCATAAGTTTTTAAAAATCAATCCTTTCATGACACTAAATACATATTTATTAAGGCTGCCATAACCCCTCTGATTAAATCTTTTACGGGTCAAGTTACAGCTAGCTTTAAGATTATTAGTACTTTCTGTATGTAAGCACAAGTAAACTCTAAATTTCTGACTAAAACCCATAAAATAGGTCAGGTCAGAAGTCTGACTAACCAGTATTGCAGCAGTGAAAAAAAAAAGAATTTAAGGAAACCACACAGGTTTGCACTACTTTGTTGAATTTTTTCTTCCACTCCAAGTGCTGGCACTTTGGCACTCAAAGGTTTGTTTGAAGTCTTCAGTTCTAACATCTCCTGTAACATCATAGAACTATGGAATGGTCTGTGTTGGAAGGGACTTCAAAGATCGTCTTGGCCCAACCCCCTCCCATGGGAAGAGACACCTTCCACTAGACCAGGTTGCTCCAAGCCCCATCCAGCCTGGCCTTGAACACTTCCAGGGATGGGGCATCCACAGATTTTTGGGCAACCTGTACCAGCATCTCCCCATCCTCACAGGGAGGAATTTCTTCCTAATATCCAATCTAAATCTCCTCTCTGTTAGAGGTCACTCCTCCTTGTTCTGTCACTTCAGGCCCTTGTAAATAGTCTCTCTCCATCTTTCCTGTGGACTCCCTTCAGGTACTAGAAGGTCACAATCAGGTCATGCCAAAGTCTTCTCTTGTCCAGGCTCAACAATCCCAGTTCTCTCAGCCTTTCCTCATAGAGGGAAACTATATCATTTCCAACTATATCTCTCAATAGTATTGTCCCTTCTCTTTCCCAAAACAGTGTACCCTACTGTCTTATGTTACAGTGTAAGATGTAATCAAAAGCATGTATTCTATTATCATCTTTACAAGCTGTTAAAGCAGGTGGGGCAGTGTTCATTATCTCCTACCATGATTCATTCCTGATAACTCCCTCCAGGGACTACCTCTGTTTAACGGCCTATCAAGGACCCACCACATGACGCCTGGGGGGAGAGCCAAGCATTCCCACCTGGATATAATCTGGAGTTTGGAACAGCACAAGGAGCCCTTACCTACTGGATTCCCAGAGGACAAGAGCTACCACTGGACCTTCAGGGGAAAAACCAGACCTTTCTACAGGCCCACTGCTTCAACAGAACCACTTCATCTGGACTGCTACCACCACCCTGACTAACAGGGTGTCAGGCTGTATCCTGACTCTATCAGTGTTCTTGTACTATTGCATTTGTTTTAATTTTCCTATTAAATTATAATTCTGACTTGCGATCTCCCACTGGTTTGTGTTCAGACTAGTACAGTTACCTTATTTCAGTAAAAGGGGCACCACAAAGCAGGACCAATGGTTTCCGTGGTGGTGATAGATAATGCTGAATTAAATCAATCATGAAACTTTTTCAGGTTACACGTTACAAGTTGCTTCCACATGAATAGAAATTTGTCTTTGATTCAAGCCTTAATAGAACTTAATCTAACTTATATATTCCATCACAGTCAGTTCTACTTCTTCTTCCTATGATTCTGCTGAATTATTTTTTATCTAGAATAAATAGCCCTCTAGGGAAAACTGGGATAAAACTAGATATGAGTTTTTTAAAGGACTTTCTATACCATCCAAAATTATGAATGTGAAGGACTCATTGATGGGAAAGATAAATCAAAATCAAAAGCTGAGCTAGTGACAAATCATAAGGCAATAGCTCATTTTTCACAGAAATTACCCACCAACTCCCCCCTACTTAAACCTCTAACATATTATCCCTGTGCTTTTCTTGGATCCCTTAATTAAACCCCTTTTTTTTAGAAAGGTAACTTAGCTATCCTGCTGCATATTTCCAAGAAACCTGTCTCTCTGATTTTTCATATGACCTGGAAGTGTTCAAGGCAAGGCTGGATGGGGCTCTGAGTACCCTGGTCTAGTGAAAGGTGTCCGTGCCCATGGCAGGGGAGTTGGAATGAGATGTAACTGTTAGGTTCACTCCAACCCAGGCTATTTTATGATTCTGGTTTTAGTGTCAGGTCTGGCTGAAATTGGCCATGTAATTCTACACGTATTAAGAAAAATAACAGTAAAAAGTAGTTGCACGAGCCTCATTTTCTAGGTGTGCAATTTCATACAGTTCAATTATATTTAAACAGTTTGTTCAGCCACTTAAAATATAAAGACATAATGGTGGCAAAGAAACCTCTCAAAATAATTGCTGCAGCAATGCATTCAATATTGTTGTTGTTGTTGTTGTTATTATTATTATTATTATTATTATTCTCTATTCTGCCCTCATGAGACCCCACCTGGAGTACTGGATCCAGGTCTGGGGTCATTAGCACAAGACAGACGTGGCATAGTAGGTATGGATAAGAAAACAAAAATAATTCCATATGTACTCAAGACTGAGAATGAAGAAAGCATCATCTCCATGTTCCTTTTGAAATACTAGGATGAACCCACACCCTTCAGGCAATGATTTCCTCCTGGCAAAGACCTGGAGATGCTGGTGACTTGTCATAGACAGTCTCAACTCCCCTTCCCAAGTACAGGATTTGTGAGCCTTAGGACCTAAGGAGAAAAGTATTAAAAAGTGATTAACACCAGGAAAGTTTTTCATATAATATCTTCGAGGGCTTCCTTCTATTCATTAGTCCATAAGCAGTTTAAATTCAGTGGGACTAATAATAAATTCTTAGAGACATGCATATGTTACGCTCCCTTTTGCCCATAACAAGATTTTGAATCTCAGCAGTCCAAGGGATTTGAATTTGGACCGCTCATTTTTAAAATAGCATCTTTACCTGAAAACTATAGGACAATTTGTGGTAGAGTGCTCTCAGTCTCTCTCCTGAGGATATCTGCTTTGCGTAAATAATTAAACATATGCTGAACAGGAACTAGAAACCAGGTGTTCTCTCTTTTACTTGAGCATCTTAACACACTGCAGAGCCATTCTCAGCTTCAGGCTGAAATTTGTAGGCAGAATTCATAGCAATTATCTCTACATATATGGTTACTTCGGTCAGATATATGACACCCCTTTTCAACTTTAGGAAAAAACGTACTGGTTTAGTTTTCACTCCGAATATTTTCATCTCTTAAAGGGTAGGAATACAACAAAAGGATTTTACAAAAATCTTCATTAAAATCAGTCGATCCTAGCGTACCTTTTATATGATTCTTGAGAATGAAATAGGTGAGAAAAGATGTTTTATAGGGGAATGAATTATTCCTTTATGAAATAGAAATAGTAATAGCTTTGTTGTATGATTCTGTAAGGGTTCAACCTTTCCATGCTGCAGTAAATGGAACATATTTCTTTCACTGATAAAAGTAATATTTTGACTTTGTTTTTAATGGAACTTTATTTTATGGGGCCAGTGGCCAGACACTTTATTGCTCGCTGATTAGCCCTGAGATCAATGCTGTTTATTTTCATACAAAAGCTCATTCTGAGCACACCCCTCTGAGAAGAGGAGAAGAACAGATCCCCATTGCCAGCTGTAAGAAAAATCAGTGAAACCAACTCTAGGAACCAAGGGTTAGATAAGCCAGCAAGCTTCCCAAAAATGCAGCAGAATTAGAGACATGCTCTGAGACAGAAAAAAACAAATCCTTGGAATATTTGCAGACAAAATCTAACTTACTTTCTACTTTTTAAGTAATCTCTACCACCTGAGATAGTAAAATAGATTAATTATAAAAAACTCAGTTTGAATTTTATAAAGTATTCGGACCACTATTAGCTAACCAAAACAAAACCTGAAGATCACAGTTATCTACTGTATACATTATTGTAGTGCTCTAGAAACATTGTGGGTATCATCCACCACATTTGAAGTACTTATTTTAGACAGTATCCCAGATGACATCCTGTCTGCAGAGGGAATAAACACTTTTGGAGATAATGCATTGTATCCAAAACGGGTATCAAAAATGTACCAGCTGATTCACAACCTCCAAGTGCCCTTTCCATTTTGTTGGTTTTTTTTTTTTTAATTAGTTGCAAAAGGAACCTAACACGAGTAGGCAAACAGCTCCTTAGAACCATTATTTCAAGATACTTGATATATATTTGCAATGTCTATATTTCATATATATATATATGTGTGTGTGTATTTGACTTGATATATCAATTATACATTGATAGTAGACGTATTTGATATATATCTTCTGAGATAACTTGGAAGGTTTGAATTTATGGAAGTGCTGAGTATCCAACATTTGGAAATGTTGTTCCTGTGTATTTTGATGAAATATGCAAAATCCTTGGTTGCATTAGAAAATGAAGTTCCATTCACAACTGAATATATTAGTAATCAAATAATAGTTTTTATATCCACACATGTGCCCATGTTCATGTCTGGTTTTGGCATTTTAATTTCTCACACTTTACATGTTGCCTGGCTACCTTCCTCACCATTTCATTAATACAGTCCTCTTTACCGAAATTACTTTGGCCTAATCCTTAGCTTTTGGCACATGTTCATGGGTAGGGACAAGCGAAATCTAGAATATTTCTGCTACGTACTAAGTTATACCTTTATACGTACCTCAATACTGAGTTCCTCACGTCTCCTTTGCCATTTGGTTTACAAAAAGGATAAGATTCAGCAGCTTAAGCAACAGAAGCCAATACTTGGAGTATCAAAACCCCCCATTCAATCTACTCTAATGAAAATGACATATTCTTGTTATGTATAAAGCCAGAAACCCAGGAGTTTTTTCTAATATGATACAGGAAAATTAAAACTTGAGATACCATAACATAAAATAAAACTTAAGTAAAAAGAAGATTCTCATAGATTTTTCAGCATACCTTATTTATTAATGAATGTTTGTTTTGCTTATTGAACTAACAGATTAACAAATGATCTCTAGTTTTAATTAGCGGAGCTAACCCATTATGATAAACCATGATTTTGTCTTTCCAGCTCATTGAATGAGGAAATACAGGAGAGCTAAATGTTTCTTTCCACAATTTGGATACATTATGTATTAATTGTTGACATTAATTGCCTGTCCATACATGTGTGTGTATGTGTTTATGTATACACACACACACACACACACACACTCTTTTAAACAATTGTATTTTCCATTAATAATGTGACTTATAGCAATGACTGTGAGTTAAGCTTCAACTTCACTGCAGACTTAATAGAAAACTGATTCAAGGAAGTCATAATAGAAAATAGTTTCAGAAAGGGATTATTTCTGGTTGCAGATGCTAAAACACAAACAATCTGAGTCAAGAAACTAAGGGGAGGGAGACAAAGAGAAGGGAATACAGGGACGCACAAAACCCTGAAGATGTTTCTGTGTCAAATATATGCATGGGCTTATATGCCAAACTGCCCGTGGAAAATATTTACCAAGAAGAAATAAAGCTTATGAGAGAGAGATAGAAAAAAGCATTCATTGCCTGAATCAGAGGACATGGAGTTACCATTCAACACCCACAAGCTGCTCCTCCTGAGACTGGCTTCCAACCCCTACCAGGAGTTTGAGTTCTGCATGAACAACTCAGTGTTAACATGGCTAACACATCACGTGTTGTTTTTGTAAGTAGAAAATGCATCTTCCATACTCTTCCCGACCCTAAAGAGGTCATTCAAATGGACAATCTCTTCAGTATTGTCAAATCAGCTTGAAGAATCTATTCCACACAAAGGACCCCATGAAAAAACGGAATACTAATTGATTCTGGATATAAATACAACTACTTTAGTGTTCAGTTATAAACCCATCTCGAAATTATTTGCTTTAACTAAGCATAATGAAAACAAAAATGCATAAACATATGTTAGTCTAAGCTATTTTAATTAGAGGTATCACATGAGGGAAAGATGTGGTCTTTGATATCAAACAAACAAGTTATTACTTCCAGATTATTGTGGGAAAATATAGAAAAGAGTAAATGAATTTCCTTGAATCCTAATTTTATTCAAAAATCGTTTACTAAAATGACTGTATTGTTTTATTTTATATTTAATCTTCTGAAAAAGTCCATTATAAAATAAAACAGCTAATTTTCTGATGTCACATAGTATCACCACTTGAACTAGTGTCAGGTATACATTTTGATTACATAGATTTGCATTAGTCACATGTTAAGCAATAACTAGTAAAATCTAAATAAGGACTAAGCAGAAATAATATCTTAACTAAATTCCTGAAAAAAACCAGATGTTTTACCAGCCTTGGTTATTTGCATAAAACGGCTATGACTGAACTGAAAAGTATTCATTTTCCGTTCCATTTCCACTATATATTTATCATATCAAGAGAGAAACCCCTTATTTTTTCCATAAACTACATGCTTGGGGAAAATACAGTATGTACATGTACTTCCCTGATTATGACATTTTACTAGAGCACCAGTACTTTACAAAAAGTAGCATAAGCCAGAAGACTCATCTCATTAAGCCAATTCATTTTTTCTTTACAACATAAATGAAGATATTTAATCTGCATTTATGCAGACTAAATCAGGTTTGGAGACTGGAGGTTCAAAGAGCTGAAACTGCTAATGCTGTTTAGATTTGCAAGCCAGCACTAGTATTAGAAAATGAAAAAGCCTAATCAGATTCTGAAAACTGATTATCATTTTGGACTTTTGTAGGAGAACATGCAATGCAATTTGTTCAAAATATTTTTTCTAAAAAAAACCCCCCAAGAAAATCTAACCAAAAAATCCCAAAAACCACCATTAAAAGCCCAGAAAAGTACAATACTGAGTAAGCACAATATGCCAGTTATTGTACAAAAGCTAGCCCTATATAGCAGAAAATTTCAAATTAGAAGACAACTTCTGTGTCCATACTAAAACATTCACGGCAGAATGCTGTAGTAACACTGGAAATCAAGAATGTTGCCAAGGGATGCTCAAGATGGTCTTTAGAGTGTCTCCTTTTTAGAAGAATGCTAAATAAAAAAATGCATACAGCTCTTGACAGAAAGCTTCATATGAAACAGCTGTTGCTCACTTAAAAGTTGGAGGGGGGGCTGTATTCCTCTCCTTCAAACTGGAAACCCTCTATACTTTGACTTCCAAGTGATAAACTTCAGTGATATCTTAGAAACTCTCTTGTATTTCTGGATCTTAATTACCTGCAGGTGAATCTAGATCACAATTACAAAAGCAGCGAGGGAGGAGTAGTCAGATGGCTTGTTCTGGGTCTTCCTCGCCAAAGGGTATAAGGAGAGACGACAAAAAGTTCCTGTATTGATTAACCTCTGAACATTTATAAACCTCATGAGATACCAAGTTTATGTATGATTTGCTGTATGCATCATTGAGCACGGGAGTTGTTCTGTTGTTTTAATTACTTACAGTCAGCTCATTAAAATAGGACAAAATGAACTGAAAAAAAACCCTCTGTCTGTCTCATCACCAGAATTCCACAAGTAGAGGGTCTTGGAAAGGCTTTGAGAGAGATAGGGTACAAAATGAAAAAGAGGGATATGCAATGATTGCACAAATTAAAGAATTCAAGCTGCAAGCAGAAAAGCATCTCTGTAGAATTCCAGTGATAGATCAAACATATATTTACACTGAAGGTCATCTCTTAATCTTTCAATGAAAAAGAAAAAAGAGAGACAGAATACGTGCCAGTTTAATTCCTGAATTGATTGAGGATGACAAGGGATTTATAAGGTTGGTTGTGGAACACGTGGTAGCACCTTGACAGTTGTCACATGCATTTCTCCCATCTAGTCTGAACTCTAGAGAAGTCTCCTCACTTCCACTATGAATTGGGAGATCTCACAACAAACATTACCCAATTAGAGTCTCAGCATAGAGATTACAGCAACTTCTTAGCCTTCAAAGGAACAGCCTTGGAAGTATTTTTCAACATTTCAAGAAGGCATGAGAGAAACAACTCAAAAACCAATTCCCTAAATGACACTGAGAGGAGGAAGGATAAACTCAGTATGCATCAAGTTTAGAAAGAGGTGACAGATAAATTAATTTCCTGGCTCAGCTAGAATTCTCAAATCACCTTAGGAGAGCTGTAAATAATTTCTACAGTGCACTTTATCCAGAAAGAACTTGGTATATAGGAAAATAACCAGAAAGTTTGACTTTTTCAAGCTTCTTATAGAAGTAGCTGTCATCAAAAAGGGCATTTTCACCGACACAATTAACCACAACTACACTATAACTGTAATCAGTAGTAGTCACATTACCAGAGATACCAGGTTCAGATTCTGTCCTGCACAGGATTGCAGCTCTTTCACTGGTAAAAGTGCTGTGACTGACAGTCCAAAAATTTGAAGACGATCTTTTATTACAAAACCAGAGATATCTCGCTAGGGCCAGAGATGGCTCTTTAACCTAACCAAAAGATAAATTAAATTTCTTTTGGTCCATGAAGTGAACTAGAAAGGTAGAAGATGTCTCTCATGGTGAGGTAGAGTTACAGTAACAGCAGGCCCGATTAAGACAAGAGAAATCTCCACAATTTCTATTTTAATGAAACCATTATTCAGGACCTGTGTCACAGGGGAAGATATAAAGTGATTAAAGCAATCTAGCACCCAGGCCACGGGGCAGAGCACTGAGGAAATCCAGGTTAGAAATCTATCTCAGAAAATCTTTTTTTTATGTCAGTGGGAGGAGCCAGATGGAGGAATCCAGCTCATCAAACTTCTTGTTCTCCCATGATATGGTTATATTATTGAGACGTCTCTTTTATTCCCCTGTTGGTCTCCTGGCTCTTTTGATAGGGGTGCTTGTCTTATTTGAAACCTGTCACAGTGTTTATCATGATAAAACTTTGAAGGAAAGGTATAGAACCCTGTCTAAGTGCTGAACTCTCTGGGCAAAGAGTTGCAAAGGAATTAATCTCTTCAGCTTCAAAATCCACTTCCAGAAAACTGGCTGCTAATTACGCTGAAGAAGTCATTTATTTTAACAACATGTCCCATAGCCTGATATTAAAAATAACTGAAATTTCACATTTCTCTCACACATGTAGTTCAGGAAAACTGAAATCCTGGCAGATGCTTGACTCTAACAGGCTCAGGCTCCAAATGTGAGGTACAAGGAACAAAACTAAATGTATGTTTCGATGGGAAAGAGGTATGTATATGCACAGCATGAATGCATATGGGACTAATTTTTTTTTTTAATCTAAGTCTCTGAAATATGTATGAATTCATGTTCAGATGTGTGCATTTCAGAAGTATACAGAATTATACTTCTGAACAAAGGTAAAGAATGGAATATTGTACCAGGTGAAAAAGTTTTTAGAGTCTGTTTTTAGTGAGCTGTTCTTTAAAAGATTGGCTTGTGCACAGGAGAGAGGAAGAAAGAAACTGTGCTATCAGAAGGTTGAGATTTGACGACATTATATTTTATTACTTTGGGAGGGACCATGCTGAAGTCTTCTTTGACCTTTCTGAGGAAGCACAGATGCCTCCAGAAAACTGAATGGAATCAGACAATTGTGGTCGGCATTGCCCTCATTCCAGCTGACTCTCTAATAGTTACTGCCCTTTGCAGTATGAATACAAAACCCCTAAAGCAGCTCTTCCTATGTGACATTGACTCAACACTGGAAGCAGAACCCAAGTTCTAACATGCTTGAAATCCTAAACTGTGCTCTGCAATACCTGTCTCATAAAGACAACAAGGCACGGCTCCAGGAGATTCAGGAAAAGAAAGGGCAGGATAATAAACAAATTAGCCACACCTGCAAATATTTTGGGTTATCTGCAGCAGAGTACAGCCATAGGTGACATTTACTTACAAATCTGAAAGTGCAAATAAACAACTCTGAAACAAAGAACAACTAAATCTAAATGCTAAAGATAAGCAAACACATTAAACAAGTTAATCTTTCTAATTTCATATTACTGCTGCTCAGTGCAACCATTTATACTTTTTATAGATTTAATTTAGATCATATTCTTGAATCCACGATGAAAGCAAAATAGAAAATATTAGATTTTACTTGTTTATTAAATATTTTTAATTTAATTTCCTAGAGTAAAATGAAAACACACTTATATTATGCAATAATAAATGTTAAAATGATTGATGAATGTCCCTATAAATTGTGTCTATAGATGCTACAATTATATCGAGGAATACTTCTAAGGATTGTTATTGAGTTTCTCTGATTTAACAGGCAAGTTATATCAACTGCTTTTCAATATGTTCTCTATATGCAAGCAGATCTTAAATTTACTGCACTTTCAACTAGTGAATCAACTGTAACTCCCTACAGAAATGAGACACAGACTGCTTCTGGCATTTATTCAGCCTGCTTTTTTTCCCTCTTAAATGAAAATCAATAAATAGGCTCTATATTATTAACAAAGATTCATTTGCCAGATTATTGTCAAACACATACCATTAATCCTGCCTTTGTCCTTAATATCTCAGTAAATGAAGTAGCAATATTAAATCCATTTTGATTCTGAAGACATAAAATTCTGCAAATAATTTCCAGAAATTTCTGTTACACAAAAAATTCCACTACACTAATGAAAAAATAGAAAATCTAAGAAACTTCCAAGGCATTATTGGTTCAGTACTTCAAGACTTCTGTGTACTAGTCAGTATCCTTGCTTTAACATTGCATTTTGGTTCAGATAAAAAAAAAAATAAACGTGAAGATAGCAGTTTCTAATACCTGACGGGATTTTCTTTTGATTAGAAATTCCCTCTTCTCTCCCATTAGAGACATGAGAGAAAGAAAATGAGAAATGATCATCAGCCATTTGATTTAGCCATCAAAACTTCTGTACAGGTATGCGTGGAGTGCTGTATTCTGTTTTCCTTGAAGTTTATCTGAATTTCCCTCCTTCTACTCAGGCCTAACTCCAACTAGATTTTCCTTACATCCATTTATTCCACCCATTTATTCTCCTGATGTCAGCATCCACCTCTTCCTCCACTCCTGAACTATGTTTAGATTGCTGTTTGACTGCAGGTTCTTACCCACCTTTCTCCTCTTAGTGTAACAGCCAAAGCTCTTGCTGCCACTGATGTCCCTTTTCACTCTCAACCTAAGCTGAGATTTAGCTTTCCTGTCAGCATCACTGAATATTCAGACCATGTTTTAATAGTCCTCTTTTGTAGCCTTTTCATTATGTTTTCTTTTTGTGACCAGTATTGCTGGACCAATACAAATAAATTTCTACAACAGCAGCTTCTCTTAACTGTCACCCAGTTTCTCCCTGTAGACCTGAATTGCAACAGCTCATAAAATAATCAGGGAATTATTTTGCCTACAAAATATATCCATGTCAAGAACTCCCCTAGAACTATGTATTTCAGGGCCATGTATCCCACGTATTCCGAGGCAATCTAGAAATCCACCTAAATTAATTCTGCTTCTCGCTGTTTTCCTCTAGATGGTGTATAATGGTACTCTGTGTTTCTAAGTAAGAAACAAAGATTCAGATAAAACATACACATACACAGATACTTATGTGAACCTTGTATGCTAAATGTTTTCAAAGGAAGTCTATCCCAAAATGGTTTTGGCACAATAACAAATCACAAAGGAAATGATCTGTCTGTTCCCATAGATAGTAATATTCCCAGGACATGGTGAGAAATACCAGATTTTCCTCTATATTATGTCATTTTCTGCTCATTAAAAAAAAAAAAAAAAAAGGGAAATTCACAACATCTTTCAAATTCTCTCAGGGACTGCACAAAAAGACAATTTGTTTACAGTGAGGGTCCCAGGACTGGATACAGAATTCGAGGTATGGCCTCACCAGTGCCAAGTACAGTGGGATGATCACTGCCTTGGTCCAGCTGGCCACATTGTTGCTGATAAAAAATATAGATTTTTTATATTAGTAGTTTGTATATGCATATTCTGACACAAATCTATTAGTACTGAATATTAAGAAGGACATTTTTAACAGTCTTTCCAGTCTTTTAACTTGTCTTAGTGAATTCACTAGTACACAGACCTATGAAGTCGTCCAGTTCATAGCAAACAACAGTAAAATAATGCAGTATTTATGTTTTTCTGATTATAAACTCAAAGCATTAAAACAGGGTAGACATCTGTTCCTAAGACAACTGACTGAACCAGCAAATAACTGTTACCACAACATTCACTATTTGTCATTGGGATCCTCTTCCCACCTGTTTTATGTGTTTTGAAGTTGTATGTTGTGAATGACTCATTCAAGTGTGGCAAGAAGACTTCCACAATCCCTTTCCTCATTTTACATTTAGGTCTGTACCACATGTATAGAACTGCAGTGTATTTTCCCCTTCCTAACACAAAATATCTCTATTCAATTTCTTAGCTTTAAAAGCTGATACCATAGCTAGAATTTGTTATGAATAAGTCCCTTACTGACAGACTGTAAGTGTCTGAAGGAGTATTCAGGATTTTGGATTAATTAAGTACAGAAGATTATTTCATCAGCCTAACACTGTGCACATCAGTCCTACATCACCCACTGAGAAACAAATTAACTTCGTGGACAAGTACCTCTCTACCTTTTTGCTGAAATACTTCAAGATATTTGAGTTTATTGCCAACTCCTGAGAGATACAACTGAGTAACAAAAGTGGAGAAATTGGAAAGCCTTGTTTGTTGCTTGCTCACGAACTTATCAAACTTTACTTTTCAGGACTACCACTGGTCTCATCAGAGTTTTCAGCACAGCAGTATCAGGCCTTTGATATGTGAAGGAGCAACAACTCCAAGAGTAATGGTTGACTCCTGCAATGCCACTTTTTTTTATTCATGTGAGGAACATGCTAAAGCAGCCTCTCCCATCTTCTCTTGTTACAAAAAAACCAACTCAGCACCTCTATAGAGAAAGAAAATAGGAATTCACCACAAATATAAAAAAGTTAAATTTAAATATAAAAAATAAAATGTATGACTTGCACATTTATCACTTCTCTCATGGCCAGGTTTTCCTTGTGTAATCAAATGCTTCGTGTGTTAATACATAACTGTTGAGCATTATAGGGGCTATGGAGCTGTAAACATTTCAAGCAACAGATGCAATCCAGACCAGGTTAGGAATGAGCGCCATTTCAAAAGAACTGATGTTATTACAAAGTCAGATTTGGCAAGAACTCTGTTTTTCCAGTCTCTTCAATATACTACAGTACACAAACTGTGAAGAGCCTTCACTGAGTCTGACATAAATGAAAAAAGTTTTTAAACCAGATGTCCTTTATTGAAAGCAGGAGATCAATAAAAGTTGTTTCAATTCATTGGCTACACTATAAAGAGGGTTTGTACACAGGTATTAAGTGTACACAGGTGTTTAGATGTGTGTCTACATGTATTATAATATATGCCTACATATACATGGATATTTAGAATATTTGCCTTCTACTTGAAAATTTCATCAGTTTTCCCACCATTCAACAACATCCAGAACTGTCTGCCATGTTGGTAAAAACATTTTGCTTTGTGTAAAAAATAAAATCTTGCTTTCAGAATAATGACTTCTGATACCTCTAGGAATTTTTTGCTTTCTCCACCAAATAACAGCAATGTAGAAAATTTAGCCACTTCATCCATGGGTAAATTCCGGATTCACTGCAATCCTATTCATTATTTCTATTTTGAATGCTGCCAGAACCATTACTCTGGAATTTGACTTAGGTATGCTCTTTATGAACAGCCTCAGAGGAATGACCACGCTGATGAACAGTAGTTTCTGTCACAGGAATGAGTTCTAATATTATGTAATTTCAGATTTTGACCCTCATATCTCAATAATTAATTGTTATTGATGGCATTCTAGTTTCACAAGAACAAAATATGTTACTATTTTGGAAGAACAAAACCTAAAAGTGCTAAGTAAACTGAGAAGGCTTCATAGTTCTTTAACAGTTTAATTAGTGAAAATGTAGCCTTTTTTTCTGAATTTCTGTACTCATGCTGGAATTAATATTTGTTTTCTCTGGTCAAAAATTGGTTTTTTTCCACTCATATGAATTAGGGAACACACAGGGAACAGTGTATTACACACAGGAATAATAACCACAATTACACAGCTACTTCTCTTAGAGGATTTTGTACAAACAGGACATATTGAGATTTTTTTTGACCTTTAATTAAAACATAAATGTTCTGTGGGCAGTATAGGCACAAACTGAAATATAGGCACTGCTGTTCCCTGTAACAGCAACAGGTGCCACATACACTGAAAAAGCTACTCCTGAGCCACAGAAGTCAGAACTACATATTGCAGGGCTTCAGAACACTGGTAAAACAGGATTATTTTCTAGATTTAGGTCCATTGGTGAACTTCAGCCCAAAGAGAGCATGTGTTGGTTTTAAAATATGGGCCTAAAGAACAATTAGTTACTCATTATTCTTTAGCACTTGAATTTTCTCAACTCAGTTATTCTGATTGCTTTTTAAAATTTTGCTTTTATTTATTGATTATATCTGAATATAATTCTGAGCATTAATCCAAGTATTCTATCTGTCACTTCTACCCGGCTGTTCTCTTTCCAAGTGCATTTCCTTCTACAACTATTTTGTTTACTGTTAATTCATTCTCATTTCCCTGTTTTGAACATTGCATTACAACGTTTCACTGATCGCATTTTCACTTTGAAGCAACTTTTCCCTCTCACCTTCATGCCTTTAACATGTAAAAGTGAAAGAAAGAGAATCAGAATAAAAGACCATTGCTGTGGTCCAAGTGTTGGCTACACTGCACTGATACAGTGCTGCTCCTGTGACTAATGTGGCATCTTTCAGGGCTATGTCAGATATGTTTTCACAATATTAACAACTATGATTCTCATAAACTGTTAAATGAGTTCTCATACACATAGAACATGAGCAATGCTCCCTCAGAAAATGAAGATGTACCAGTGCACACACACACACAATATCAGTGACCTACAATTAGCAGACAGTTACTACAGCTAACCTGATTCTCCCCTGAAACAAGGACGTGAACTGAAACAGGCACTGAGCCCGTCGAACAGGCAGAGAGTCTTAGTGCTGCCAATCACCACAAACATGAGCTGGCTCAACCTGTTTTCACTAACTCCTGGCTCTCTGACCACTGCTTCATAGATTCCCAATGTAGGTCAAGAGCTGTCACCCCAACTCTACTCACAAGAACATCCCCCTCTAATTCTTCATATCAGAAAAATCATGAAACAAACTCATTGGTAGTGCTGGACTGAGAAAAAAAATGGGAGAACTTGACTGAATGGAATATGTTGATGTCTAGTGATGTTTAAGAATTCAAAGCAATGTGTCAGGGTTTGGAAATCACTATTCTAGTGATTTTCTCTCAAGTGGGAGACAAAGGGCATATGTCAAGCATAATATAAAATGTCTAGAGCTCCCTGCCCCATCTGGGAAAGCTGTTTGGGAGAAAAACCTAGGGACAAATGATGTAAGTTTCATACATATGTGTATATATATATATGATATTAATCCTCAACCTGTGTCAGATTTTAATATTTCTCTAGCATGGGCATGGCATATTCAGTTGATTTTAATATTTATTCCTGCTATATAGTTGGTGTATTTAATTCCCCTGTTCATGTTTTTTTTTTTTTAATATCTTGCATGCTGATTCCATATTTTCTAGTTACAGAAACACTTTTTTGATGAAGTATATATCAAGTAGTTTAAGCACAAGACGGATAATTTCAAAACAGCCTTTTCAGTGGTCTGAGTAAATATCCATTATAACATAAGTTTTATTCATTTTTATTAGTTTTCAGACCACAGAATATATATCTATGTTCACAGGTAAATTTTCAGAAATGCAGTACCTTCAATAGATCATGTTCTGCTTATAAATGTTTTATAATATAATAAACAGATCTCTGTGTCTGTGTCAGACAGCAAATTCTATTTCATAAATAACTTTTTCTTTATTTTCTTTTTTATTTTCATTTTTTTAAAATGAAATTGTGATGGATGATAATAGCCAACTAACAAGTGCAATCACATTACTTTAACCTTCTGTTTAAATGAAAGTTCTGCTGAAAAAATGGGCTACAAACAACAGCAAGTGAACTACCAAACAAGCCTCATTATCAGAAGTAACAGAACATCCTTTGGTTTCCTGGCTTCTTGGCTCATTATTTAATCTATTCATTATTACTCATTTCTTGTATACAGGGAAGAGGAAAATTGAGAAGCTCAATCCAGTTGTGCTCAATTAGCTTACAGATTAACCACATGAAAGGCTAAATTGGAGGCAAAAAAGATTATGTTGCTGTGCCTTACTGTGCTTTGTCTGCCACAGTTCAAACAGTGTCAGCTCCGCATATCCACACATTTTACATCCTCTGTGTTCGCAGCAAAGAAAAGATGGTAAATTGTGTCACGCATTAACTGATATTAAAAAAGAAAAAAGGAACAGCAAGTGTCTTACATAACTTTGAACAAAGCATTCCAAAATGCTATTAAGCTTAACAGCTTCTCAGGATCAAATTGTCGGTGTGATGGGAAAACAAACTTGCTTTTAGTACAAGAAGAGGATTATTTATGTCATACCAACCTTCTGGTGCATTTCTATGCCTACCAAGAAGCTATGTTTTTTACACCTGTTCTGGAAGTGGTTCCTAATTAAACCACGTACACAAAGAGAAGCACAACTCTATTTTGCTGTGCATAAAATAAGCACATATGATTAAACACCTGAGAGTAGGTTTATAAATGCAAACTGTTCTTGGAATGAAAATAGTGAACTTGATATGTCATTATCTACATAGTAAATAAAGGGATGATGTGTCATTCAATTTCTATAAAAAATGAAAGGTGGTTACAACACACGATGTTCTCACAATTTAAAATGCATTTTAGAGCACTCTAAATCAAATTCCAACAACTCACTTTGAAGATATTTTCAACAGAAGTTCAAGAACTGTATTATTATCACAGCAAAATATTTAAACATCACAGATGAGAAATATCTATTTTAAGGATTCTTCTACCACTGAAATTCAGAAAATGGCATTTAGGCTGGTGATTTACTATGAAAGTGATAGCGGGTACAACATTACATTTCTATATTTAGCTAGTACATCATATTTATTGAAATCTTTCCTCTCCTCATCCCCCAAAATTAGCTTTTTCAGAATACAGTATAGTAAAAGGTTATTAGAAAATACAATAGTTCCATACAAAAAATATATAGTACTCACTAGCCTTTTTCTCTTTGGGAGCAACTCATTAAAATCACAGTTAGTATTTAAGCATCACAAGTGACTATTTTTCACTTTTTGCTTCTTTTAATCTGAAGGTCGTCTTACTCTCTAGATCCTATACTGAAAGAGGTCAGGAAAAGAAACATGGCAGTCAACAGGAATTTTGTTTGAGTAAGGACACTGGGTCTGCACTGAAAGTTCAAACAGGACAACTTCCTATAGCTGCAGGTGCTCAAACCAGAGCTATTTCAAATAACCATAAACATCTACAGCATTTAGTCATTATGATAGGGAAAGCTTTTCTTACAACCAAAGTGCAAAAAAAAACCTCATTGTTTTCCATATTAACTTTCAAATTTTGTACATCTCAAGAAATAATATTTTGATTTTAAATACAGAATTTTAGGATGATGGGGAGCAGAGGAAAAAGATTTAGACGCGTCTTTATACAGAACCTCCAGAGTTCTACGCAGTAGCTCTTTCTCAGTGAGGCATTTTTACAGGAAGTGGCAGAAAGCATAAAAAGAATTTTTTTTTTTTTGACATTTTTCCCTTGGGCTGTATTTTTAAAAGAAGTTAGCATATTGCTTTTAAAATCCACTTGAATAATTTGGTCTACATGAGTTATCCAAAAGCTTCATTAGACAAGGAGCCCATAAAGGCTGTCTTATTTTTTAAAAATGGAATGAGTGTCTTTCTAGATGAATTTTATTCCAAATATATCTTTTTCTACTGCTTTCTTGCTCTCCTCTCCTCTTCCAAATGAATGATTTCACCCTCCCACTAAAACAAAATGAATGTCTCATCCTCTCATATCTGGTGTCACCAAAGTTTAAAAATTGCATGAAATGCTGCAATACCCAGTAGACTTTATATTGCCTGAAATACAATACAAGGAATGAAAAATAACCAAGTGTGATGAAAAGAAACTAAAAAGGTGGGTAAGGAATTGATATTTTTTCAGTAGTATGAAGACTATTAAGTCAAACTCTTCCAAAGACAAATTCATACTCCTCTCTCCCCTTTGCAAGACAGATGAGAAAGACTAAATGAAACAGCACAGCTAATGGGAGAATAAAGACTATTTTTAAAAGCTGAAGCAGCCCCCAGATAGAAATAATCAAAAAAACTTGCAAGGTCAAAAGTAACATTAGACCAAGAGCAGTTACGAAAAAAAATTAAAAAACAACCATCAGAGTTTGTCTCAAATCAGAGCACCAGTGAAAGGAGCTATGAACAAACCAACAGAGTGAGCAAGAAGGAAGCACCTAAACTGAGGACTACACAGGAAAGGTCAGAAGAGACTCGGGATGAAACAGCTCAACTAATAACTGCTACTCATAACCTCTTTCTCAAAATACCTCTTTCTTGACATCCACAGACTGAAAAGTAGCAAACATTATACACATCTTAAAAATTGGGTTCCAGTAACACGAGGAAATCATAGAATTGTGATGCATAACTTCTGCATTGGCCAGATTAACAGACTGTTCAAAAAAATATAGAATTAACAAAGTTGTAAATATTTGCTTTTACTTTATAGCAGCCTGGGCAGTGCTGTGCTTTGCACTTGTGGATAACTCATTAGTGTTTTGGCAGTTGCTGAAAAATGCCTACAGAGCGTCAGGACTCTCCCTCTGGCTGGTTGGAGATGGACAAAGGACTGAGAGGGGACACAGTAGGGACAGTGGACCTCAAATGATCACAGAATTATTCCATAGCCCACAATGTCATGCTCAGCATGACAAGCTCAAGGCCAGGAAGACGAAGGAGGGTTGTTGGCATCTCTTCCCAAGTAACCATAATGCTTGCTGAGGCCCTGCTGCCCTAGAAGGGGAAGCACCTGCCTGTTGGTGCGGAGCAGGGAATGAATGTCTTACTTTGCTGTGCTTGCACAGCAAGCTTTTGCTTCACTCATTAAACTTTTTATCACAATTCATAAGCTTTCTCCTTTTTGCCCTTCCAATTCCCTCCCGCACTCTGCTGGGTGGGATAAGCAGCTCTGTGGGTCTAAGCTGTTTCTGGGGTTAAACCACATTACCATCATAAATATGAAATATATATGTAGTAAAAATACTCAAAGGGATGTGACATATTTATATTTATACAAACAGAATATAAAAGTAATAATATCAAAAAAGCCCTCAGAAGAAGCTCGGAACAGGGATTTAAAAAAAAAAATCATTTAAAAGCATGCAAGTTTCCAGTTACATTTACTGTTTCCCAACTTAGGCACTATGCTTGCATCATTACAATCAATTGAAGCTTTATTAGTAGATTCCCGCAATGTGAGAGCTAGCAAAAAGCCCTGCAATCAGCAAAATGAAGGTTAACAGGACTTTCAGAAAACTACTAAATGCAATTCCTTAATTGCTCAATTTTCAACTGAATTTCAGATGTAGTTTCCAAGAGCAGTAATCCTTAGCATTTCTCCTTTTTTTCCCGACAAAAGCTAGCAAGTAACAGGTTTCAGTCTACGCCAGTTTGAAAATTATTTATACAGAGGAGAAAGGAGAAGAAAGGAGAAAGAAAAATATTAGCTAAGGAAGTAATGAGCAAGTCAGTGACTACACCTAGATTTTATTTTCTTGCAATAGGCTCCAGTATGCTTTCAATTAACTCTATAATGATACCTCATGATCAGGCATTATTCCAATAATACCATGACATGATGACATTCTAATGACATAAATCCTTCATAATAGAACATCATAAACAAATTAGAAAGTAAATATTTCATTGTGTTCCAAAAGGCTACCCAAAATTTCAGTCAGAGATGTGAGCCAGATTTTTTTTTTTTAAGTTGAAATTCTTTTAATTGCACAAGTAACCAGATTTTTCATCACTATATGAAAGTTTGGAAAGGATGCATATATGCCCACTCCTCATTTTAACTCTGGGGTGTCTACTAGTTTTGTAATTAATAAAATGGAAGAATTTTTCTTCTGCAATGAAAGCATCTACATGGCAAAGTCCTTGCCTACCACTGGTTCACAATTTTTTACAGGTGTGAATAACTAATTACAAAATTCTGGAAATCATTCATGTTTCAAAGTTGAGAACTTTTGAAACACAATTGCATAAAACAATAGAATGCGATTTCTTCTGAAATCCATACACAAGTCCCACAGAGCAATCCTTGGGTCCTTGGTCCTAAAATTACAAGCTCCTTAAACTTGAATTCTGAGAACTAGATGTATTTTGATCTTCCACTCAGATAGCTTGGCTCATTAGATCACAATTTCTCTTCCATTTTTTTTCCTTTAATGTGTTAATGAATTACTTAAAGCCACAGATACTGTCATTACAGAGCATTTTAATTATTCTGTATATTTTCTAGACATTATAAGTTTTACCATTTTTTACACAACATGTTTTAATTATTTTGTTTCCCTTTTCAAGGAAAAGTGTGGAATTGAATCATTGGAGTTATACAGCAGATATTCTATGTGAATATTTTATGAAAAGGTATTTCAATTTCTTAGATTCTTACTGTAAATCATGTTTTTACATGCATCAGAATAATTTACGTTCCAAGCTTCTAGACCCTTTTCTCTCTCATTGATACCACATTTGTTCCCATACTGATTTTCATTCTACTGCCAGCTCCCATGCCCTTCACTTCTCATTTTAAATGGCAAATAACACCAAATTAACCTATTTTTAATTTTTTTAACGATATTCTCCTTGCGTCGTAGGTTGTGTGGCTTTGGGGTTTTTTTTACTGGCTTGTATAATGTGTGATAGTGACATTCACAACCATAAACATCCTGTTCAGATAAGAAATCCACATGATTTCATGATTTTAAAGCCTCAGAGTGATAGGCTGATCATTTATTTTTTCAGTCTGAGTGCTCAGGGGTTGGAAGTGCTGAGTCTCAGTGTCGAGACTATTTCATGTACAATTACCAGTTATGCATGAACATGATTTTTAATTTTCCCTGCAAAAGCAAACAAGAGCAAACAGCAGTACAATGTGATAAGCTGTAAGAATATGAAGAGCAGGAGGAGAAAAAACCACTTCACTAGAAACTGATGAAAATATAGCTTATTCTTAGTGTTACATATTAATACAAGCTAGAACAGCTTCAAATGGAAACCAAAGGAATTGACCAAGATATGGAAGAACCTGCCCCCTCTGGTACAGTCAGAATATCTTGAAAAGGTCTCTGATTGTGAGAGGGATGTAACATCTGAGGTAGCACCACTCCTTCAGTTCCATCATGGCTACTCTCTCGGCCCACCAACCAACAAAAATGGCCTGCTTAGTTGGTATTTTGTTTGCTTGTTTGTTTTTAGACAAAAGGTTCCACGTTCTTTTAAATTGTGAAATTATGTTCAAGATATTGTTTCAACTATTTGGTCATCCGCTGCTTTGAATAGATGAAATTAGAAGGCCATTATATATTTCAGAATAATGCCCACGTATGCATGGATTTAATTACTGCTTATCATTCTAAGCAGTATTAAGTATTAAGTATTAAGTATTTCTAACACTTAAATTGTGCCTTCTTTTAGTCCTGGTTACAGTTTACAAAACTATATGCAAACATACTGCCTCTTCACAGGTTATAACAGAGCAGATATGATAGTCTATATTTCTAAAGGCCTGATATAAAGCCAGAAAAGTTCCCATTCCCACAGGTGCTGAACAGGTTTCACTTTTTCTTCTAATTCTTGGTGGTGGTGGGCTCAACCACCGCAACAGGTAATTAGTCCAAGACAGTGCCTTCGCTAGAAAAACAAACCCAAACCCATACATGTTAAAGACATAAATATATGTGAAGCTGTCATTATTATGCTCCTCTAGTGTTGTCACTTTAAAGATTATTTTTCACTGATTTCTGAAGAACATGTAAAACTCCTCTGACTTAAAACAGTCTTACAAACTAAAAGATAGATTTAAAGCTCTAGTTGAAATATGCAGTTGGCAACTTTGCTCCTCTGGGTAATGAAAGTCCTGATAGCAAGATTAGCAGGAGACTGTACACTAAGCAGACTTCATGGGCTTGGATCAAGACCAGAAAACAAGAGCTTCCTAAAAACCCTTTTCCCTAGTTTCTATATCTAGGTATACATCTCTGGGCTTGATTCTCCTAAAAATACGTACACCAGAGTACATGCGTAGTGTGTCTGCATGCACATGAACTAGAAATAATGGAAAACAGAGAAACAAAACATCTCATCATACTTCTCTAGGGAGACAGCATGAAAACAAACATGATAAATGATAATGTTAACACTTAATAGTGTGACAGAAAGTCATTCAGTCACAAGAAACATATGGCATTTGGAGACATCAAAAACATTTTGTCAGAAATTTAGAAAATATCACTGCCTATTTATGAACTTTGCCACAAAGGACTCATTCTTTCTTATTGTCAAAGAGAAAATGGACCTAGTTTTTCCTTAGCATGGTTATTCTGAGTACACTCCCAAATTCTCCCAAAGCACTTTAAAGACAAATATTACATGGCTGAAATGTTAGAGACAGTCAGGATCACATTTTTGCCTGGTTTTGAACATTATTCACAATTCCGGTTCACTGTAATTATTTTGAATAATAAGGTCAGGATATCTCACCCGATCCATTCAGAGACGTAGTTCACTAATCTGAGAAGCACAACCCCCATGCGTGTTATAGTCAGTTTTAGATATTCAATATCATAAATACAGAAATTCAGAATTTCTCTCCTTCCCTGCAAAATATATTACTTTCAGAAATGAAGTATTTTTATTGAGATTAAAATAAGAAATTAGTGTAAGAAGTATTTTTGCTTAGCTTCATCATCTCATCTGCTTAGCTTCATCACTTCAATTTTAAGACTTAAAGTGCTCCATTTTATGATGGTTTATAGCCCTGGATAAACTAGAGAAGTTTCCACAAAATTGTCTTTTAATGCAAGAATTCAGAAACAACTTATTTTGAAACTTGTCATGGTACGTGAACACACAGTGGACTTTACCCAGTAGGATTTTATTTAACAAAACAACAAACACAAAACCACATAACTAGAACATTAACCACTTCATTCTTGGATACATCATGTAGCACTGATTAATACTACTTTTACTATAAAACTGGAAAAAAAAATATATCTCCACTTTCTTTTCCCATTTTTTCCATAGCATTCTTCCTTGCACTTTGAATGTCATGTTTTCAGCTCAGAAAATTCAATTGTACTCTAGTTCATTCAAGTGGAAGCTGAAAATTAACTAGAGTACAACTAGGGCAATGTGAAACAGCTACTTTGTATTTCCCAGCAATTTGCAAGTACGGGTTTTATAACTGTGGTAAGATAGGCAGGATTAGCCTTAAAATTTAACAGCAATGTTTTTAAGTGATTGTAGGAATTGTTGTCACATTAACAAATAATCTACAGGTCTTACTATTCCTTTTTTGTTATTACCTTAATGCGGCATCACTACTTCTTTATTATCTTTATATGGAGAGCTACTATTGTATAATTCTACTGTAATGCAAGGTCATGGTCAACAGTTCTAGTTCTCATCGTCTCAGCATCTGAATCACAATGAAAAAAACATGCCATCCCCACTTAAAGATAAACAGATCCGTGATCCAGATCTCCCCATTTTTGTGACTATATTATCATCACCAATGCTCCGTGGATGACATCTATGTAATGACACTGGAAAGAAAACACGCAGCATTTACAAAGGTTTTAAAAGTAAATTTGTTAATCAGGAGAACAAAAAAGTTTACTTGAGGTCAGCATCAGCTCTTCTAAGAGAAAGAACAAATGTTAGAACTGAATGCCAAAATCCCACTCTGCTGATCGTATTTAGGAAAGTTTTTGCTTCAAAGGCAGTTTCTTTCAAAATTCAACTTCTCAACCAGTCTCCTCAAAATAGAAAAGTCACTTACCAATCATCATTGTAATGCCTGCCAATCAGTCATTGCACATCCTTGTAAAGCTGATACTCCCAAAGCTTCAACATACACATCTTAAAAAGTAGGAGTACTTAAAAATCTATTCCCCTCATTCTGAATGCAAAACTTTTTTTACGTAGTTTCAGTTGAGCTTCATTTTAGCCATTATAAAATATCAAGTACTAGTGATCTATGTAGAAAAGCAGTAATACATTAACTTCCTCTTCTCAGTAAATAGTTCATGTCAGTATTCCTCTCCGGTCTTGTCACTTGAACTAGACATGAATAGCTTAAGGAAGCCTGTAGCAGTACAAACCAGTTTGTAGTGAGGAAAGAGCGCTTATCCAGTGATTAAGATCTCAAAGTAAGTGAAAACTTGTTTGAATATGAATCATGTGGATATTGGGTATTCTTAAAAAAAAAATAAAATCACAAAAAACTATACTTATTTGAAAGTTCACTAATAACTCCATGTTCTATACACAAATAATAAACATGTAGAGGGTGTTCTCAAAATACTCAAGAGATAACGGTCCTCTAATTGCATACAATTAGATGTTTAAAAAATAATATAAAAATTTTCTTAACTCACAAAAAAACCCACTGAAAATCTAAACCATGGAACAGGTTAAATTACTCATGTACAATCATAAAAAGTAACTGAAGGTCCAGGAGTTATATTTAGTGATTCCAATTTTATCTCTTTTTCCTTTCCTGCCACTACTTTCAACTTTCTTTTGCAAAGGGAAAAACAACGGCAAAGGGGGCAGCATGTCCCGAAAGAGATGTTTTAATGAATTTAGATCTAAATAAAACAAAAGCACTGAGGTATAGCAGAAGTCAGTTTAAGAAGTTAAACATATTTTCACTGTGAGGATGATTCTAGGAGTAGAAAAAGTCATAGGCAAAAAATTGTGAAAATTTATGTAGAAAACTGCAGCTTTGACAACCCAGAGAAACTGGAATAAAAACCCCAGTCAGAGTGACATTTTGCTGGTATGAATTGAAAACTGTGGAATGCATAATGCTGACAGAAGGACAGCAGTGCACTGCACAGCCAGGCTATTGAATATTTTCAAGTCCTGCTGATTCAGTGGGGCTAGATCTAGTTAATTCTTTTAGTTAGAAAGTGAATAAAATAATACATACCTATTTCAGTAAATCTTTAAGAACTCTTCTGCTGAGGAGCATAGCACAAATGAAGTGCAGTAATAATGTCAAGACATTTTCAAGACAAATGAACTTGAAAAATTGGCAAAATTGTCTTTCAAAGTATTAGAACATAAGCCTCCTCCCTCTCCTTCACTTCATCCCCACCTAAATTCCTCACACAATTAGAGAATGTAATTTAAACTTTCATTAAGTTGATTCAGTATAATATTACTTTATTTTTATTATTAATATTTTGCTATATGGCCACTTGCAGCTGGTGATTACTACAATATTACAGATTTTTGTATTACGTATATAATATATATTATATATATATGCATTGTATTTTTATTTACATGAAGTTTTGATTTCCTACACATATGTGTTCATATATGTGACCTATTTTTAGGATAGTATTACAGCTCTTAGGACTGACAATAACAGGAGACATTACAAGGATCAAAGACATAAAGTACAATACATCACGAGGAAAAAAAGAATGCTTTTCCTTATATGTAGTAAAAAGTTTTGGTTTTAAAATGCTCTCACAACTTCAAACTGTCACTCCACCACATATCCAGCAACTTGGAACAATGAGAACAACTTGAAGACTTGGGGGCAATCTTCAATAGCTCTCGTATATTCACCACTGCAGGCATTCACTTTAATAGTATGGCTGAGTTGAGAATAAGGAGAAATCTGACTGCCTTTTCTGTTGCCAAAAGAAATATATAGACTAGCAGGGAGAAAAGCAAGATAAGAAGGTATCCAAGATTGATTGTTTCTCAATTTCTCTGCTATTTAGGAAATCCTTGGGGCAGTTGCTGCCCCACCAGTCTTTTAATAAAAAATAAAATACAGTTTAATTACAGTTTCAATTAGATTACAAGGAACCTATATAGACAAAATGTGTTATCGTTCTGGAAGCCTGACCAGCATTAAAAAACTTCAATTTTATTTACTTTTTGTAGCTACACCCAAGCCAGCTTTCTTATTTCAAATGAGTAATGCATTTCCCCTCATAACATTAGGATAAAAATTAAGTACGCCTTGTAAAGATACAATTAACAACCTTAAGGACCACAAAACAAACACCCCTCATGACAGACTATCTGAAGAATCATGCTAAAAAATATCAGCATGACTTACTGACTGATTTTAAATTAATTTTCTGACACAGTCTTCTTTCCCTATCCTTCTCCCTTTCTCAATATTTTGGTTTTTTTACATATGTGCATGGCTTAAGATGCTACCAAGTGGACGATTCAAATCCCCACTGAAGATCTCCCTCTTCAGTTAATTCAGACTATCTTTTAGACCACACTTCTGGGATTTACTTATACCAAAAAGCTTCCAAAACCATCTCTAAAAATTTCTTATAGACTGCAGCTGTCCTATCAGTTGTAAGGAGAACAATAAGACGTGCAAGAACTCTAATCCTTAGCCGGCTTTCCTACATGATCCTGAATTAATGAAAACAACAGCTTGTAGTTTCTGAGACAAATGTGCTTGAGCCATACACAGACATTGACTCTACTACATTAATTTGGACAACTGAACTTAAACATTCAATTTAATAGCACAAAATAAATTTGGTGCTGGTCAAATAATAGGGGAAAAAAGAAATTTTCTATCTGGTTGAATTCCTCTCCACTGTTAATGAAAGTAAAAAGAGAGTTCAGAGTTATGCACACCTACATGGGCACTTTTCCAGCCTCTTTGTATGGAGGATGATAGGAGAATCAAGTCTGAAGTCACATATGCGAGTGAAATTTCAGCTCCCTGTATGAATTTATCCATTCTTCTTGCCTATCTTTATTGCCTTTGACTTCAGATTAATTCATTTCAGATAATACAATTCTCATTTGACATATGCAGTAGTGGACACACTTCCAATAGCAATAAATTAAAAAAAAAAAAAATGAAATTGCAACTGCATGATTGCCTTATCCAATTACATTTATTCAGCAAATTACAATTTCTTTGAAACTTCCACTTTTTCTCTGATAGAAAACAGAGACAGTATTTCTAGCTAAAATTACATGATGCAATACATCTACTGATATCTCAGAGGTATGGCCATGTATAATCTAAGAAAGTCCCAAGATGATATTTCACTGAGAAATCGAAAGCCATATATACTGGATTTTCAAAAGCAGCATAAATTATGTAACTTATTTTTGCAAAAATTAATCAAATTAATACAAAACACTGGCAATATACTTTGCCTATGCTATGTACAAGAAAATTATCCACTGGTCATCTATAATACTTCTAACATTTTCAAGGGTGCACAATTCACTTGCCTGTCGGACAACTATCAAAATGGCATTGTTCTCCATTTCAGTGAATCACAGAATCATTAAGATTGGAAAAGACCCCCAAAATTGTGTCCAACTTTTGACTGATCACCACCTTGTCAACTGGACCATGGCACTGAGTGCCACATCCAGTCATTTCTTGAACACATTTGTCTGTTGACAGAAGAGTCTTTCATTTCACTGGAAGAAATATGGAAATACACAGAGACAACCAGAAGTGCATCTGCCTCAGTATAATTCCTAGCATTCTGCTAAGGGTTTTTTGTGATGAACTAAAATATTTTCCCTCTAGGATATGCTGTTAAATTATTCAATTACAATTGACCCAGCAACCTCCAGTTGTCTTTTCTGAAATGTTTAAGAATAAGATATTTTTACATCCAGCTTACAGTTTTGATTATTTCTCTATTTAATTCTATTTCCTGCAGAAAAACTACCGAAAATTCAGTCACCCTTCCAGTGTATCTATTCCTTGTAGGCTTGTTTCACATTTTAGAACTTACTGAGACTTTTTTTTCTCAGAGCAACACAGACTTAAGTTTATATCCTTTTTTGATTATCTTGCCTTTTGTTTGTTTTGTTTTAAAATGCCACAGCTTGTAAGCAATTCCTTTTTATTTCCTGTTATTCCCAATTCTTTTTCTGGGCAACATATTTTTTCTACTTTGCTCGTTGCTCATTTCCCTCCAGGCTTTAACAATTATCTACATTCCTCTGGAGATCCACATTTCAGTTACTACCTTTCTTCTTTCTTTAATACCTTTTCCCATTAGCGCTGACTATCTCAGAGATATTTTGAGTCAGCCACTGCTTCAGTTTTGGTAGGACAAAATTCTGGATAATTCTTAGGTAAAAGTTTTTGCAGCATATGACTGTCTCAAAGGCAGAAAATTCTGCCTCCTCTTATCTTTCCTCCTGTAGCTTAGTGAGCCTTACAGCTGATGAATCGAAGCACAACTGTGTTGCATTTCAATTTTGACTGTATTGGAGGTGTTTGTTAAGACAAATTAAAGGGGAACTTCCTTTAGAATTGTCATGTAATTACAAAGTCAACAACTTCTGCTTACCCACTAATTACAGAAAATTGTATTTGATAGCTGCATAATTTGATCATAATTGCAAATATTTGCTCATCTTTAATGCTGTTTGAAGAATATTTCAAAATGTCTCCTCAATTCTTCTGGATTTAAACATATGCATAGTGTAAATAAAACACACTATATGCCAATGGATTGCTTTTATGTATCTGCCAGTTTAATTTCCATTACATTAATTCCTCTGTTGAACAGAGTTTCATCTTTTTCAGCAGATGCACATAATTTCTGTTTACAACAGTGTGGAATTGAGTGACAAAACATTACACCACACCAAAAAGTTGAATAATCCCACATAGTTTAGTATATTTTGGCCTGCATTTAAATAGATTGGTTCAGACTTGCATGTGTAATTCCCACACATGCACAAACACAAACTGCAGTGCCTGAAGAGACAGTTTTATATCTAGAGAGGAGGAGGAAAAGGTTTTCCCAAAGGAGAAAACCTAAAACACCCCTAGAGAATTGTATTTTGCAAAGTTGCCATTCAATTAACTGAAGTTGAAACCATCTAGAGAGGAATCTAAATCTAAGCCACCACACTTGATTAAGTTGTATACAAGTAGGAAAACCCCACTGTCACTGGCTTTGAAAATTATTTTTCTCCTTGAGACTCTCATGGATTCATTCCTAAGTAACTTAATTCCAAATCCTCATTTTTTTATCCACATTCTACATGACAAGAATTTATCTATTATAAATGTGGCCTAGACAGAAGAAATGGGTTTAAAATAACCAGAGTTAAGTATTCTAAACAGAAAACACATTTTATTTTTAATTTCCTATGGGACTTCGCTACACTATAATTTTAAAGAGTACAAGAATATCTCACTACAAATATTCAGCAGTTCTTCGTGCAATTCTTATCCTGGCTTTCATGCAGTATGAACTTTTGCACAATATTTTTTTTCTTATAGTGCCTCTCTCCTAGAACACACCTTTAAAATGGACTCGGCTGAGAATTCATCTGGACAATTAGATTATTAGAATTATCCTGGAAGACGAAAAAATGAAGTTTACACAAAAGAATATGTGGAGTAAATACTAAAGAAGAATACCATGTAGGAAGAAACATTCCAAGCATTATTTTTCTAGAGTGGAGAAAATCAGAGCTGATTCTATTTAAAATCCACCATTTAGAGAGAATCAACTCAGACATATTAGAAAACTAGCAGAAGTAACAAAATATTAGTATTCTGAGGTGAACAAGCACCAATAACTTCAAGTGAAATGTAACGCTATATAATTCAGCTGCTCTCTGTCTTGAATTATCCCTGTTAATCTAAAGAAGAAGCAATCATACTAGGACCAATGGTTAATTCTACAACTGTATTTGTTGCTTGCTGTCTTCATAGGTAAATGACCCAGAATTATGGATTTATTTCGTGAAATAATCTTTTTTCTTGTTTGAACAAAGTAAACATCTTAATAAATTAAGCTGTATGATTATTATTGGTCACATTTTACAACTTAAAAAGTAAAGTCAAGCCAAGTCATTAATTTTGTCTTGGTTTTTTGTTTTTTTTTTTTCCTGCATAGATCTTCCATCAGCAGAAATCTCCATGGCCTTCTTAATTTAGACTGATGTCTTAATCTACACAGACTGAGACACTCTCCATATCGGATACAGAAAAACCTGTACAAGTAGTAAAATCTATGGTAAGAATGAAGGATACAGAGAAAGCAAGAAAGATGTTTTGTAGTATGAAATAATCCTACAGGGAAGGTGGGAAGGGTGTTGATACCAACAGAATAATCCCACTGAACAAGCAGGAGATATGTCTGATGGAATCACACTAATCCCACAGAATAATCAAGAACACCTGGCCCAAAAATATCGATGATGTCATGAATAGATGAGATCGTCTCCTTTTGGGGAAAGGATCATAAGATGTCATTAACAGGAGAGGAATGATGGTAAGAAGATGGACCAAAGTGGTTCTGGTTTCCCTTGCCCCGGGTGACCTCTTGAGTCTGACCACCTTTACTGGGTGACATCAAGGGACATGGTCATCAGCATAAACTGCATGATAGTAGCTTCCGTGGTAGGTTATAAAGGACTGACACAACAACCAAACAAGATTTATAACTACACTCTATGCCACAGGAAGTCAGTCCTGCAGCAGCTCCCAAAAATAAATAGTTTTTCTCTGGTTTGAGAGGACAACATGTACAGAGAATTTGACCTTCTCAATTTGCTCGGTTGTTGGAGTCCAAAAATATTCTGTTCCTAGCAGACCCCATTTTTTTTTCCTCTTGAAAGTTACATCTTAAAAGAAGTTAATTCTGAGAGTAGAGAATACAGGAGCTGTACAGAAATATATATTTCTGTGCACATATATAAGTATAAATAGCTATGCCACTATAAGCCCTGGTACTGCTATTACTGACTCAATATCTCTATTAGGAGAAGAGATAGCAGATAAAGATGAACTGTTTTTTCCTAAGCTGTCAGCTGCTGAACTGCTCATTCACATTTTCTAGGCTGCATCCTCTTCCCTTCCTCCCTCAACCTTTATCCAAGTTTCATAAGTAGGATGCAAATAACAGGCGCTCTAAAAGATTACAAGGACAGGAGACAGAGCGACTTCAGCTTTCACAAACAGGTGATCTGCATTTAATGTCACAATGATGGATGAATGTTTCTGGGCTAGATGTGAAATTAAATTTCTGGAAGCAGAAAGGTATTTCTCTTCCACTCAGGTTATACTGTGTATGACATCAGAAACACCATGTTGCTAATGGAATTATTCAAAATTAAAAATTGTTATTCCAGAAAAGGCTCTAATAACATGTTTTAGTATTGGGTATATAAATAAATTTTTGGTTTGCAAAATTGCCATATCACTGCCCCCATGGCATTCAGACCTATAATGTGAAGCATTTATTTTCCTTCTTATTGCTGACGATACCATGGTAAGTTCAAGAAGAACTTAAGTCACTGAAAATATATAAACTGATCTTTTAAAAATAGTATTTTTTAATCACAAAACCCGCCCCAAAACATACAAAAATACACGTTACTTTGATCTGAAAGCAAAACTGAGCAATCCTTAAGCAGTTGTCATTTGGGTAGGCTGCCACAGTCCTAGTAAGCAGGGCAAATGAACCCTTTGCATTTAAAAGGAAATTCAAACATTTCAAGTTCAAATATTCAAAATCAAGTTCATAAAAGCTTGCTTGGCATAGTCATAAAAACTAAGCGAACATAAATCCCACCAAATTGTAAGACCAATGAATCATGCAGAAATGAAATTTTAAAAAAATGGCAAAAGTTACCCCATTTTCCATCTGCATATTTCAAGTATCCCAAATACGCACATGTAAAATAAATTACATCACATAAAAGGGAGGGAGGTTGTGCTTGGAGTTTGCAGATTTCACATTCAGACTTACTAGAGGAACAGTCATACAGAGATGACACTTATGATGGACAGTGCCAGGTACCAGCAATTTATTTCTTACACACAAATTATTGGCCAAAAAGAAGTGACAAGTCTCTTTTGTCTGCCTCACAAGGCTTCATAGAACTCCGAGAACCTGCAACTGAAAATGGATACTTCAGAATCCAATGAGACAAATCTTGAGAATCCTTGAGATTGCAGGCTGTAGAAATAAATTTGCTACTAAGCAAGAACTGGCAAGACGCATTCTGAGAGAAGAAATTCAAGTCCTGTAAAAAATCTCAGCCTAAAGTGTACCAAATATTAAAAAAAACCAAAACCAAAGAAGCCCACCCTTCAGTTGACATAATTCTTTTCCAAATGGAAATTATAGCCAGGGGTTAATAATTCGAATGAGCTGTATCTTTTATTTTAAACAATTATAATGGGAACAACTATTCATCCCTAATAGCTCCATTAAGATGTACATTTGTTAAATCCCAGCAAGACTTCATCTCACTCACCACAACTAAAAACCAATGGCCACAGGCTATGACAAACAGTATTATTGTTGAAAGCGCAATCACTCTACTAACAGGTACTCTCTCCTGGTGTTAAAACTCTTCATTCTATGGAAGGGCCATTACAAATGTCACACTAAGTACAGATGGCTACTATTCAGTTTCAAACACAACCCATCATTGTGCATTTTCTTGGAAAGAAGTAGGGCACCATTAAGTGAAAATCAAATCAATATGTTGAACTAGTAGAGGCATATTTAAATTGCTACATTCTGAGTAACTACTTGAAAAACTAACTTCAAAACAGATGTCTGGAAAGTGGCATTTTATAGCACAATATTGTCAAATCCATATATACAGGTAAGAGCTGTAGAAAATCAGAGATGCAGGATTTAGGACAGAAATTCTTTACAGAGTTCAGAGAAGGGGCTGATAGTAGGAGTCACTGGTACGAAATCCAAGGTATATAACGTAAATTTTCTATGGTTTTTAAATGTAACACTGTGAGAGCAACTCTATTTGGCGCTAAGAGTGAGAATTTAATGCCTTGTCCCTGTAATGACTAAACTCACCAGGACAAATCCCTTACATTCTAGGAAAAACATGTACTTTAGGAACATAAATCAATGGGGTCTCTCAAAGTGCTTCCCTTTATTGATGAGTTGTGATATAGATGTCTAAATTCAAGCAAACTAATCACACTATATATGCTTAAATCTGTTCAAAGTCCTTGTATACTGCATCAAAACCAATAAAAATATACTTTGTATAGAAACACTTTTCACTAGAAAAAGCAGTTGAGACCTGAGCTTTCATGGGACTATTTCCTTGGATTTAGACTTGTAAAGATAACTGATAAATTAGCTGATAAGAAATTCAAAAGTGTCTTAATACTTTTGGCCTTCTCATGTGCTTTTTTGTTGTTGTTGTTCTGTGGTTTTTTTCTGTTTTCTTGTTGCTTGGGCTTTTTAGTTTGGGTATTTGGTCTTTTTCTTTTTTTTTTTTTTTCATTGTGCATTGTGGGATCTAATAAATTGTTAATCAAAAACATTGTTTCAAGCTGTGGACCTTGAATTCTGAGTCACAGATTTGGAAAGCATTTTAAGTGCTTATTTCTGTCATCAGAACTCCACAAGCACAGACCTTCAGAGGTAAAGAAATATGATTTGACAGACAGCTACTACATTATAAACACCATCATAATCTATTTTGACAGGGAGTAATTCAGTAATTAAGAAAAATAAGCAAAAAAAGAAATAATACATTGTTGAGTAAGAATTTGGCATCATTTTATTTTGTAATAAATTGGAAAAACACTGTCTAATCAGAAATTAAGTTATTTGAAGATGATGCACTATTTAGTATTACAGGAATTCTGATACATTGATTAGTAGTCAAGTTAATCGCATTTATTGGAAACCTTTTTCAAGCAATCAATTGCGCTTTGACCAACACAATAAGGAAAGAAAATTTAACTATTTTAAGGTTGTAGCAGTCGATAATACCAGTCATTTATAAACTCTTTCACATTTCTTTTAAAAAGATAGCATTCAGTTGGTATTTGTGAATTATGTGGTGAATTCACTGGTGCCAAAACCTCAAAGCATCCCACAACCTCCTCTTACTTAAAAAAAGGAACAGCAGAAAAGCTGCTCTGAAAATTAATATGGCCACTACAGTACAGGAAATTATTACATTAATTTTTAAAGAAGTAGATCTGGGAGATTTTGTGTACTAATTCTATGATGTTACCAAAAGTTAAATCAGCACATTATGTCCGTAGTGAATTACAAAGGAAAACAGAGGATAGAATGATGATGATGATGATGACAATGATGATGATGATAATAATAATAATTATTATCATGAAAGCAAGTAGCTATTTCATTATGACAATATGGAAAAAAAAAGGTTTCAATCCAAATGGAAATGATGTGATCATCTTGTTCTGTCTGGTGTGCAAGCAAGATACATAACTTGTATTGAATTTCTGAAGAGCAAACGAACATGCATTGTTTAGCAACCAGACCAAAAAAATCATGTTGAATTGGAAAATTATTAATTCCTCACATCCAGCAGTTTATCTATACTACAGAAGGGAAAAATAATTTTAACTATTTGCAGTAACCATTAAGACATTATTAACCATTTTGAAATGCATTGAAAGACAAACCAAACCAGTTAATTTAAATACAATGTAAAAAATGAATAAAAAGAATATAAATGAAAAAATTAAATTATTATTTATACTAATCTCTTTATTAATTGCCTTTGGTGTATATGAAGAACCAGCTGCTCTATTTCTGAAGGAAATGTCTCCTACTTTAACACTGCTTAATCTGTAAAACCTCAATTTTTTCCTAATTTGCAAATACAGAATCAAAAATGAGACAAATAGTGATACACACAGCAAGCATTAATATACTTACACTCCACACAAGACTAACAGCTTTTCTGTACCAAGTATTCCATAAAATAAATTTTTGTTGAAGTTACCAAGCAATTAAGACATTTCCAAATCCTTGCAACTATTCTTACAATATTTGCATTTTAAAAAATAAAAAAAACAACTGTTAATATTTAAAAGCTCTAAAACACAAACTGCACCTTGCAGAAGAAGGACAGTGAAGCCAACACACAACACAGGATACAAGAATATTTCCAGTGGAAAATATACTATTTTCAATAAATCTTAGTTCCAACACTCACGTTTTAGTCTTTAGTTCTTGTTCTATGCAGGAATACAAGGTATAGTCCAGAACTCAGGCTTCAAACCACACCAAAGCAGTTTGCTGGATTTTTTATTTCATTGATAGTATTAGTTATGATGAGCGAAATTAAATTCATTTATAAAATGCTTTTTCCAATTAGTCATCCAGCTCTTTAGCAACCTCAAATGTAAATTAATAAAAACATAAACACTAACAGTTAAAAGAAGAACTGCATCTCGGGTTAAGGAATTCTTGATAGCCTTGGATCCCAAATTCATGGTCTCAAATTCATAAACCTATTTTATCTTTGCATCAAAACATCACAGAATTACGTTTCCCAAGGTAATTTTTAGTAAATAGTGCTTTCATAAATCACAAGCTCACCCAAACACAGTCCATCAGTCTATGTCTCTACTCTTTTCTGTAGGTTGTACATTATGAAAGAAGTATTGTTTCAAAAACATAGATCTACAAAAAGCAATAAATCATAGAGGTGGACTAGGTGTATAGAGAAGACATTCTCAAGGAAGTAAATTAGATTTTTTTGAGTACTTCTGCTCCATTCTCAACCTTATAATAGAAAAAATAAGAAAATTCAAGAACAATCAAGCAGGGAAAAGAAGAACTCAAGAAGAGTTTACCTTGTTGTTAGCACTTGTTTAAAGTTTTTTAGCTTATCTAGCAGTTAAACAGATATATACACTCATATACACTCCCCTCCGGCGAGGTTTCTTAAAGCAATTTTGTGCTGCAGGCATGAAAAGACAGACACACACACACCAAATTAGTCCCTTCTGCTTTCAGCAATGTTCTTGACAGTTTCATGGCCACTGGAGGAAGTATTGGTCTCACACAAACTCAGAGAAAGCATCAGACTCCTGCCTGGAACATTATGTTTCCAAGATCCCTGAAAGTTAATCTACTGCCACAGACACTGCACCCCTGAAGGCTAAGGGATGAATTTCTCCCGAACATTTCCTTAAAAGATGTTTGCTACAGGCTATTGTTAAAAGTGAGTAATTTTATTTTACTACTGCAAGAACAGTTGTCCTCCTTACCAAAGCCTTCCATCAGACTCATTGTCCAAATCTGTTAATTTACATGTGCATCCAGATTTGCCTTTATGAAAATTTCCCTGATCTTCTGACAGGATTTCTTATGAATAATCTTAGTGCAAAATACATTCTGCTTTTATCACATATTATGCAACTTATTCTTTCACTATTTAGATTGAATACATCAATTAAGGGTAAGCAACTTTAGGAGTAACAATTTTAAGAGTAGTAACTTAACAGGGACTTATCAGACATTTATATACCTCAAATACCTATCTTGGTACAGATTTAAATATCCATGAGATCAAGTAGAGCATGTGGAATTCCATTAAGGAAAGCAATATATTAATTATTTCTTTTCCTCCTCTAATTTTTTCCCCCTCCCTTCTTGGCAAACCTCATGCAAATGAGAGTAGAGGTGATTTTATCTCTATTTATATACCTTTGGTTTCTATTTAACTTATTTTATTTCACTTACAGCTTTCCTCTCTAAAACAGAAACAAAAAAAATACTTGTATACATATTTTACTCAATTCCATCCTTAATGTTTGTAACACATAACCTGGACACTCTTATAACTAATAATACAAATCTTTTACTCTCTGGTCTATGAATCATAGAATCATGGAGTTTGATTTGGAAGGGACATAATAAAGGTAATCTAGTCAAAACAATAGGAACATCTCCATTTTGCTTGCACGCTCTGATGAATCAATCCACTGTATTGGTTTTTAGATATAAATAGAAACAACTTTTCCACTTTATGCAAAATTTCACTCAAACTTTATATTTACATCATATCCATTTCTTTCACTAAATATCTTCTCTCTGTAATATGTTGATCTTGAAAGAACTTCATGTAGAAAAGCATTATGGGAGAAAGTATTGCTGTAGAAGTACAGAGATAACTATACATAAATTGTATTTAGATTTGATCAGCGTTCTGGCCAGGCAGATATATAAAAATGCCTGGGAGATATAGAAATAAATTTAATATTTATATTGAAATAAAGGAAAGATTCGAAATTTCTAGATTTGTTTTTGAATTATGAAATTCTTCCCCTTCCTAGATCACTTTCCATTAAAGCACTTGTTTCTTTACATACTTTCCAGATCTTTTTATATCCCAAAACTTTAATAAGAGGACTTGCTGCCCAGGTTTGCAACATTTTGTACATTGTAGCTATTCTAAGCAAAGATATGTTTAAGACTCAATACTGATCTCCCAGAAAAGTCTAGAATATTTTAATAATGGCAACTTTCAGGGGACAAAGTTTTTTCAGAAGAGCTCCCACAAACATGTCTCCTGTAGCCATTTAGACTTTGCACACCACAATCTAGAGAACAAAGTGAATATTCAACTCTCAAAACTCTCAGAAATGTCTCTTGAGGCTATTTGCTTAATCTGTGGTCTTCTAATATGTCACTCCTCCTCAGCTTTCAAAATCACAACCACAAGGGGAACATCAAGTATTTCTTCTATTTAATGATGTTCGTGAGCCCCTACATTGAGTCTTAAAAGAAAAAAATGTCCACTAATTGAGTTAATCTGCATTGTAACTTGAATGAAAACATCATTCAAGGACACATTGGACATGAAATGTACTGTTTCAAATGTTTTTTTTATTTCACACTTAAGTAGATTAACAGGTTTCCAAAATTTAAGTAGTTTATTGCCTAGGAAAAGGGACACCACTCCCCAGATGGATCGTTATGTCAGGAAACGTGAAAAGCATGGTATTAACTAACCAGTAAATTATCTCTGACACTAGGTGATGTCAACATTTTCGCATACCTACCAGTATTTCAAAAATCAATAAGGCTCAAATGAGTGACTGCGAAATATGTTTCCGGAAATTGTCAGTCCTCCCTGGTAGCAACAACCACTTTGGCACCCGCAGCTGTGACACTGCAGCATTAAAAGTGAACTTTTTAAGTGACAGTCGATAGCCAATGGAAGAACTGTATCTTAAGAACCACACAAATTCTTACTCTTACTTCAGTAAACCATTTTGAATGTAATAAAACATATGATAGAATGTCACAAAATAAAGGTCTAGGCCTATGACGCAGCATTACTGGAACAATCATATTGATAATAAAGCCATCAATAAAGCATGAATTTAAAAATTGTCTCTATTTATCAGTCTTTGGTGGTAGTTGCCACAAAAGAGCATCTTCCTCAAGCAAAACCAACTGTAGGATATGTTTGGTTCATTCCAGAGGCTTGATTCTGTGTTAGTGTTTTCTCTTACTTTCAATTAACTGCCTGCTTTCTCTTCTCCTGCTGTGAAGCAACAGCTGGATCTTATCCAATTTAGAAAACTTTGCCTTTCTCTGTGCTATCAATTCCCTTTCTCCCTCTTGTTTTCTTTTATGATGGGTGTATACTGTTATTCATTTATAGGCTTCACTTTCTGAACTCTTTATCACTTAAGATTCAATTTGGCATTTTAAAATGCAATAGTGAAAAAATATGGTATTCCAAGGGCGAACTAGTCAGGACCAACTAGGAGAAAAAGTAATTATTTCTTTGGTGGACAACAGGAGTTTCCTGAAAAACGTTTAAAATAATAGTGTCTTAAAAATATAGTTCTCATTTCATTTCATCGCACACGATTCACAGATAATTCTCTCAGAACTACTTTTTAAATATGGTCACCCCATTATTTAATAATTTCTGCATCTGTTTAATACATGAGACTCTAGACAGACATACAAATTACTATATAATTATATGGTAAGGCAACAGATGAGGCAACCTTACTATCTTAAATCAATGGAGCACCAGCCACTTCCATGTACATCCCTTTTAGGTCTTGTCTATGTTTCCAATTTTTAGTCTAAATGAGTAGCTATTCCCTTCGATGTGATGTGTAATGAATGAACACGGGACTAAGAACATGGTTTTGTAGTGGAGCTGGTAGTGTTGTGTTCACAGTTGGACTCGATGATCTGAAAAGTCTTTTCAAACCCAAATCATTCTATATTTCAATGAAAATATTTCTCTTTCTTCAGTCAGGGCAGCAGACACCAAGGAAAAACAACTGTCCCTGTTCTTATTCAAATCATCATGTGAGGTTTTTTTCACTTAAAAATGAAAGTGAACATAATCACCACTTGAAAAAAAGGCAGACTCCTCATTTAACTCTATTTTTCCACCTATTTCTCTCTTGGCTGTAACATGGCCATGCTTGAACTGTCTGAGAAGCCTCCTAGTGCCAGCGTGCATCTGGATGTCTGGGCTCAAAGCAGTAAACAGGAAACAGAAGACATAAAATGAAATTTCTTCAAGTAGTCACATTACCAAGATGTTTTTAAATAGGCCTTCTTCATAAATATAAATGTAACTATAATATATAAATAGGTAATACTCTCTGAAATACACACAATACTAAATTACTCTGGGCCCTATTAACTTTTTCTATTCTCATTATTCTTTTCTCATAAAATGTTACAAAAGAGAATCACAGGTTTAGAACATCAAGTCATTAACATTTTCAAGTGGCATTTTATTACTATTTTTATTCCATTAATTGCGGACAAGTCCCTCCTCTCAGAACATTTTACATAGGCAGCTGCACATGAACAACATGTAACTGGAAAAAGATTAAGGAAAGGTGAAGTGGAGTAAGAGAATCTTGAATTTTACTTTGTAAAGTGAGGCACAAAGAAGAAATATGTCTTGTCCGGGAGCTCAAATAACTTTTTGACAAAGCAAAGAGTAGAGCTTTAGTATCCCTAAAACACTATGACTGATAAGCATTTTGCCAGTAATTTATCCTGAATTCTCCTTTCTCCTCTCTTTTTTCTTAACAGGCTTTGGGCTTTAACTTTGTTTCAGAGACTTCTTAGATAAGTCATCTTCTTAGATAATTAGGCAGAATTTATTTTTTGCAAGACTGAATGGGCTCTTGCAGGATTTTACAGAAGCCATGGATTTTACTAAGAACGTGGATGTGTGGGTGTCATCCCAGCTTCCCCTTATAGGATGTCTTTTGTCTTTTCTGTATGGCACCACTCCTCTTTAGACTTTTTAAACTCTCTGTCCCTCTCTCTCTTCTGCCTAACACAGCTGCAAAAACTTGTAGTCACCTAGTACATATCCCTAGGTACTGGAGATGAGGAAAGGAAGGATACAGAGAAAGCAGCTAATACTCTTCCTTTCTGTAGAGACAAGTGCCTCTAAACATCAACATAAATAACTTGATTTTCAGGACTGACTGCTTCTCTAATTGAATAAGTATCTCCCAGCACTAACCATTGTTTAATAAACACCAAGAAAATCAATCTTCATCTCCCTGGACCAGGTGAAATGAAGATTCTAACCCACAATTGTCAACCCTTCTTACACTAAAATCCACTGATTTAATTTAGAGGGAACTGCAGCTTTCTAAAATACAATTTGAAAGGCAAGATATGCATGGCTACTCCAAAGACTTCAGAATTTTTTTTAAAAAAATAAAAATTAAAAAAAAATAGATAATTACAAAACCAGAAAAAACCTCCAAGTTGTTCCAGTATGGTGTTGAAAACTGCAATTTTTCTGATAATCTGATCAGAAATGAAAAGATGAAAGGGTTTGCAACACTTTCAATATAGGATAATATCTGAAGAAGTTTGCTATGATTCTACTTGTACTTTAGGATTAAAGCATAAGACATTTAGCCAAAAGACTCTTCTTTGGACTCACATGTATAGAGTTTAGAAATAGATAAAATACAACCTGGTATTTCTTTTAGATCCTGTGCTTTGCCAGATGTACAGTCAAACCTGTGTTACTCCCATCTTTTTTACCCAAACACCAATGAGCCCTTAACAGCTTGCAAAATGCTTATGAACTGCAGAAATTATTCTAGCTTTACTCCTTGAATGCTGGAATAACTGCACTTTTTTAACATATATCGCCTTGTGTGCTTTACTTGGCAAAGGAGGCAACATGCCTTTACAATAAGAATTTTCTATCAATGTATCAATGTCCTCTGCTGGGTCCCAGTGCTGGGCAAACAGTGGCGTGCAGGGTTGGCCCTGGCTTGAATAGGTAGAGAATAGGTTGGGAGGAAACGTAAAAGTCTTGTTTGCACTCACATTTCAGCATTTGTCTCATTTCTCAGACAGTGAAAGAACTTCACTCTTATAAGTTACACAGGCAAAGGACAAGATTGTTTTATTTTCACTATAGATTTCTCTTATATCAAAGACACTAGCATATCAAATATTTATGACAATTTATAAAGTAAACTAGAATTTCACTGAGCTACAGCTCTTGGCATTGCATTTTTTAAGCATTTCACGCTGTGATAAATAATCAAAAAAATTCATAAAACACCCTACAGCTTTAATTTTCTCTTCATAGCTCTAATTCTAGTCAGAGTATTAATGAAACCTAAAAAAACCCCATCAAGTCAGCATATGACTGTCCTTATAATCCAACACAATGTTCCACAGCTGTTGGTAAAATACAATTTAAACGCTGTTAAGTGCATTCCAGGTAAACAGCTGCTGGCCACTGATCTTGGTAAAGCTGACAATCCTATTTTCTGAATTCTGATAAAGTAGTGCCAGCTCTAATGCTCCTCCTTTGTACAAAACCAAATCCACTTTTGTGTTAGCAATCTGTATTGCCTGATAGTAACTGCTTCCATTCTTTAATGGCTGTCCCAAAAAAGCATAAAAGGAAGCTAATATTTGCTCATCCTAAACCTTTACAAAAAAATTTTAAAAAACCCAAAAAACTCTTCCATCTGAGAAAAGTCAGTCATCAGCTCCTTTTCTAGAAGCTGAAGGTTTCTGGAACAAGAGGTAAACTTGGTGATTAATCTCACAAAACATAAAAAATCAAACTTGCAGTATGTGTTTCCCTGTGTGTAAGTTTCGTTTCCAGGATGATTTTGCAAAAAGTAAAATATATTAAACAAAGGACCTTTCTTTCCTAAAAAATCTTTTGTCTTTTATTTACTTTTTGTTGAGTTCAATATCTGTCTTCCACATGCACAAAAAGGATAAAATAGATAAAAAGAAATGAAAATCATGTGCAATTGTGTCAGTATAAAATCTTTCATTTTCCTGTAAAATTCAATTTTGTACTTAGACACATCTATTCAAAACATTTTCTACATGCTGCTATTCTCAGTATAAATTTAACCTGGCTTTTAAAAACTCTTCAGCTTATTAAATGTATTAGCAAAAAACAGGAAGCTCATCTGAAAATTCACATCCTTGTATGCATGCAGATCAAAAGGCAGAGAGAGAATGATACCTAAATGAAGGATAACACTTGGTAGACTTCAAAAATTGCCTTGAGCTCATTAGCAATTGTATTTTACCTTCAGCATATGAGATATTTTTAATCTTAAAAAACCCAACCAGACCAAACTCATCAAAAAATCCCCCAAAACCTCAAACTTGTGTCTTATGTCTCTGGGTACATCAGAACAACATTCAGAACTGCAAGTATTTTAAAGCTGTGCATTTATTTTTTACTACCTTATTAACAATAGATAGTGATATTTTTACCAGCTATATTGTCCCATGTAAAAAAACCCCCAAAATCTACTTTTAATACATAAATAAAAAGTCTCAATTTTCATTTACTTGGTATACTGTTATTTTGTAAGTAATTTAGCCTGGAGAAAAGGAGGCTTAGGGGGGATCTTATTGCTCTCTAAAGCTCCGAGAGGAGGGTGTAGCCAGCTGGGATCAGTGTCTTCTCCCGGGTAACAAGCGACAGGACAAGAGGAAATGGCCTCCCTGTGTCATGGCAGGTTCAGGTTGGACATCATGAAGAATTTCATCATGGGAAGGGTTGTCAAGTACGGGAATGGGCTTCCCCGAGTGGTGGTGGAGTCACCATCCCTGGAGGTGTTCAAAAAACAGCTGCACATGGTACTCAGTCTTTTTGACAACGTGGAAATCAGTCACAAATTGGACTTGATGACCCGAGAGGTCTTTTCCAACCTTAATGACTCTGTGATTTGGAAATTAGGTAAGCATTTTTTCCTGCTTTTTAATTGAAAATGCAGTTTTTGTTAGACCTACCTACTAACATTTAGTCAAGATCTTCCAGCAGTAGTAGAATAAAATCCGTACCATATCACAAGACTTAAAACACGCACGTGGTGCATACAAATATCTCATCAATGTAGATATGGTTACCCTTGATGTATCTAAGGAGCCATGTGAGTTCTGCTGAGAGGGAGAAGATACCATTTCCATTTCCTCCAACTGATTTGAAACCACTGTCTTTAACTTCTTGGAAAGCATTCCAATCTTGAAGGTGTTATACAAAAGCGAGGTACTAAAACATCTACTTTCACTTGTGCCTTAAAAAAATAAGACACGTTTTGGTTGTTTGTTGGCTGAGCATTCCCAAGTGCTTCCCAAGTGCTTCCCAAGGAAGCAGTCTGAACTCATCTGGATGTGCACAAAACACTGTGTTGATTTAGTACGGCCTGTTTTTTTGGTAGCGGGGGGGGGGCCACAGAGGGGGCTTCTGTGAGAAGCTGCTAGAAGCTTCCACCATGTCCAGCAGAGCCAATCCCTGATGGCTCTGAAGATGGACATGCTGCTGGCTAAAACTGGGCCAATGAGAAAGGCTGTTAACACCACTGTGATGCCATAATTAAGAAGAAAATCGAAACAAAAGTACACACATTTTTTTTTCTAGTCAGAGAAGAGGAGGAGGTGAGAACATGTGAGGGAAACAACATGGAGACACCAAGGTCAGTGGAGAACACGGGGGATGAGGTGCTCCAGGTGCCAGAGCCGAGATTCCTGTGCAGGCCGTGGTGATGACCATGGTGAAGCAGCTGTGCCCCTGCAGCCCATGGGGATCCACGGGGGATGCAGAGATCCACCCACAGCCCATGCGGGATGTGCCCATGCCAGAGCGGGTGGATGCCTGGAGGAGGCTGTGATCCAGTGAGAGACCCGGTGGAGAGAGAGGGCCCTGCTTCGAGGCTGGAGCAGCCTGTCCTTGGAGGACTGCATCCCGTGGAAGAGTGACCCACGCCGCAGCAGTTTTGGGAGGACTGTCTGCCTGTGGGAGGGGCTCATGCTGAAAAAGTTCTGGGAGGACTGCTGCTTGTGAGAGTGGACCCATGCTGGAGAAGTTTGCAGAGGACTGTCTCCCGTGGGAGGGACCCCACGGCTCCTCAGCGGAAGACTCCTCTCCCAGAGCAGTGGAAGAAAATCTCAGTGATGAACTGACCAAAACCCCCACATCCTGTCTCCCTGTGCTGTCGGTGGGAAGGAGGGAGGGGGTGGGGGAAGGAAAGATGTTTTAAGGGCTTATTTTACTTCTTGTTAGCCTCCTCTGATTCTGTTAGCGATAAATTTTGTAGCTTTTTAACTTTAAGTTAAGCCTGTTTTGCCCTTGAGGTGTTTTCTCCCGGTCCTTATCTCAACTCATGAATCCTCCATTAATTTTTTTTTCTTTCCTCTGCCCAGCTGTTGCAGGGGAGAGCGAGCGAGCAACTCTCATGGGTGCCTGGTGTTGGGCCAGTGTCAAACCATGAAAAACACATAATATATGAGATTTTGAAGTTACAGTGTATCCAGTAAGTGCTTATGCACCTGAAGAATTGGTTGATAGGTAAGTACACGCTCATCCCCCTTCTCTGCACAAGAGCTTGATCTCACTTGAAGAAGACTGATTGAAATCCAAACAGGCAGAGGAAAATGAATCTCCAACTAAAAGACAGGCAAGTTTCAAAATATAACAGGTAAACTTTAGGATATTTTCTATCTCTGGAAAAAAGAGGACACAGAATTTTCTCACATGTGCTAAGAATAAACTGGTTTATGTACTTACAGGAATTTTGCTTTAACTTACAAGTTTTCAGTACCAGCTGCCCAGAAAACACCTAGAAATAACAGATTTTGAATCTTTATTTTCCTCTGATCATATTTATACCAAAGACAAGAAGATAAGTATATATGAACGCCTGTGTATTTTACAAAATGTTTTGATTGTTAATTTCCATTATGCTGAGGAGGCTTACTTTCTTAAAATCAGATTTTTTGATGATTTTTTTGATACATGGTTTGATTTGCATGAGATGAAGAAACAACTGTTGGAGGAGCTTTTAAGATGACAATGTATCATTTACAGTTAAACACATTTTCTTATTCATTGCATATCTCTAAGGGTGTTCTGTTCGGATTTGTGCAAAACAATGGCACAGGCCAAAGAAAAGTTCTTCCAAGGACTACAGGAGTTTTTAAAGCTCTCTTCTTTCTCATTCTTTCCTTCGTGATATACAGATGTCATGGAACACCAAAAAGTACCCTGGCTATCTCTGCAAATGTAGTCAGGGATGCTGGACAGATTGGAGCTCAGGAATTTCTTGAGAATCCTAGTACAGTCAATAATCAAACCTACAATCAGACATTCGGCCATTTTGTCCTTGACTTCAGCCGTGCACAGCAACTGAAGAAATACAAGCATGGTTAGGACAGACTAATTGGAAAGCAAAATGTTGAAGAGCGGCAGTAGAGCTGGTTCTGGGTCAGTGGTGTCATCTGCCTGTTTTCATATCGCTGCATGTACCAGCAAATGAAAACAGAACAATTACCTAGGTAAATGGCAAGGCTTGAAAAACATCATCCAAGGGAGAAATAAAATCCATGAATGACTCAATATATTAACTTAAAGCAAGCAAGAAAAGCACATTCAGTGAAACAATCAGCTACATTTCAATCTATGTTAATTTTGTAACACCTGCAAATTTAACATAATGTGGTGATTCAAAACTTATGTTTTGCTTTTTCACCACCATTAAGTTATAGAACTATTAAGGATAATAGTACTAAGTGCCACAAATGAAAGCGACTCAACACTGCTATGAATAAAAACATTGTTTTAAAATTGACCTGAGTAAATAAGTCACCCTCCTTTGATTACTAAAGTATCTTCAGTGTCTTACATTAGGTTTTCCTCTGAATCTCCCTTTTTTCCTTCCTTCTTTCCTATCAGTAATGAACAGTCTTTCAGAAGTGAAAGGGATTTCTCCTTCTGCTCTCTGGGAAATCCCACATACAGAAACTGCAGCAGAAAGATCAGGGACTAAGTTACCTCTTAAGTAGCTCCTAGCCTAGTGATATTTCCTACATGAAGATGAATTTTGGTACACTTGCTAATAACCCCTTGCAGCCAGAAACAGATTAAACAGGAGCACTCTATTTGTTTTTATTCACAAAGGAAAAGTGGAATAAAATTTTCAAATCTCCAAATAAATCCAACTACATAGAAAGTCTAGTTATTAATTTAATTAATATTTTTAGCATATTCTGGAATAGCGTTTATAAATAAAATTTAACCTGCATTTTTAATTTTGTTGCTATATAAGTCAGAAATGTCATACTACAAAATCTTAACTTTGTTCTGTATTTGACTCTAATGCGTTACCTTCAAGACTGAGAGAAAATATGTTTTTTCCACTGGTTTATGCATTGAACTTGCTCAGTAGGCAAAAATGTCACTGAGAAAGCATGGCAAATTATTGTACTTTTGATTTTCTTTAGACTTCTGCATACTATTTCATATGGCAGGTCTTTAAAATGACAATAGAAACCAGCACGAAATTAAGAAATGCATCCACCAAGCCAGTTCCTACCCATCTAATTTTGCTTAGGTAACACACTTCTTCAGTTTTCTTAGTAAAATACTATAAGCCATGTTCACCAAACCGGATTCAGATTAAACCACATTTAGGAAAGTGCTACCCTGCAAATCAAATTTCATACAACTGTCTTAGCACAGAACCACCAGGAAGAGATGAACTAGAAAACCTTCCAAGTCAAGCCCAGAACTGGAAGACTTTCTTTATCTGGAAGCTGATCAAAATCCTTCTCAACTAAGGAGGCAGCCAACCACAGAACAAGTGAGTTCTGAAAAACAGGTTATAAGCAATATAAATGCTTCCTGGCACAAAATGTTAGCAATGACTAGGACATTTTGCAGGTGACAGTACATTACAGCCATTTCTCATTTTCAGGAAGTTCTTCTAGTTTTCACCTTCCCTTTTTTCTTTTTTAGGCTTAGACTATAGGATACGTGTCATTCATTCTTAGAAATTATCAACAGATACAGTACTTCTTACTGCATGGCCTTTCTTTCTTCAGTACATCGAGAATTATTTGCTGATGTGATCAGATAGTTGGAAAAAACAGAACTCCCAAGTTCTACAGCCTGAGCAACCACCATCATTAGAGGTCTTTCTGAACAGGTTAGACATGTTTGTGTTCACATAGGTGTGTTAGTGTGGGATGGTGCGACCTTGTGAGGAAGGAATATTGTTTGTGTTTCTCATTTCAAGTGAGACAGCAAAGTGAGGACAGTTGATAACTAACTGTAAAATGTAGTATGAAAAGAAATATCAACTGCAAATTAGAACATATTGGCAAATACAAGTAGACATAGTATACTAACTTGTTTTTTTCCAAAACTTCCCTTATATATATGTTCTAGAATAAATTCAATTTAATGGCTATTCTAAAACATATACTTATCAAAACTCTTTTTATGCACATGCAACACTACAATTTTAACTGAAGAAGACCTTAAAGTAAAACCATATCCAGTCTGCACTCTAAGTTAAGATTCTCACGTAAATCTGCTTTATGTAAAAGTTAGTTGGTCTCATACTAAACATCCTTAAATACATTTATCTGTCTCATGTTGCTACAGTCCTGCCACACTCTTTTCATGTCCAAAACTGTTCTCAGATTCACTTCAGAATGAAATGAGAAACAAGAACTGAACAGGAATATGAGCAAAGTCAGTGATGATTTTGAATACTCTGCACTGTCACAATTATCTGAAGGAGGCATTTCTACTTCTATTTTTTGTCCTTTTAATAAGAATTAATCTATAGAGAGTAACATCAAGAACAAACATTAAATCTTAAATGATCTACATCCAAACTCCTGAGAAAAATTTAATAGAACAGCACCTCTACTTAAAATCACAGAAATGGCCAAAGGTGGTTTTACAATCAACTAGTAAAAACACTTAACTCTCAGTGATGTGCCCTGGACCACAGGGCAGGTTTTGCTTACGACACTCCTGGAGCAGCCTACCTCCCCAGCAACACTTTCAGGAGTTCTCCTGGAACTGAGAGACAGACATCAAATTTGCTGCAATCTGTGCAAAACAGCTGTTCCTGAACATAACCTTGGATGCCTGATACACCCACCAGGGAAAACAATCAAGGGCTACCAGCCAAGGCCATGCTGTTTCAGTAGGACCTTCCCTATTACGTCCAAAATTTGTGGAAGCACCATCTGTTCTGACAACAAAGAGCACAACTTTTCTTTATTTGTTGTTTGATCTCCCAACTCCCAGTCTAATATTTTCTTCACCGGTGACATTGCAACATGTCCCTGGCTTTGCAAAGTGTGCACCACATACAACAGGGAACGATCTTCTTCCAAGTTTTGCATTATCTAGCTCATAGTAGGGAACAATACCACAAATTGAACTCCAATCATACAGAAAGTTGTTTACAATGTAAAGCACAGGGAGTTTTCATTGTTCAAATGCCATTAATGAAATCCACACAAATAAGTCCCCGAGCTTTTTCCTCAAGAATTAATGCTAAAGCATTTATACATAACCACATGTTCTTTTCAAAAGCCTAACAATTACCATGCCTTAATGACATCTCTTTGGAGAATATGGATATATAATATGTATAAACCTAAAATAATCATTTGGCTGGAAGCCTGGTTAAATCACAATTCTGTGAGTGAAAATCAATCTTTCAGATGAAAATTTTTTTCATAGTACAGTTACATTCATTGTATAAGTCAAACAGTACGTCAAAGTCAGCAATTTGGAAAAGCATTTTCCTTCTTCAGAAGTTAGGGGAAAAAACCAAAAAAATGATTACTATTCAAAATAGTTGACATCTTTCTTACAATGTTGGAAGAAAATTGGAAGAACCTGCATGGCAGCAAGAAAAAATGGCATGCTATGGAACTGATGTTAATTTAAAAACTAAAAAAAGAACTTTAACAGGTTTGCGTATAGAATTGATAAAAACTAACAGAGGTACCCTGTTTTAAGAGTTAAGGTGTAAGAGCTGGGGGAGAGGGAGAGATGAAAAAAAGGAGATGGAAAAGAAAAAAAGTAATAACAAGTGACTAAGGCATCAATCAGGTGGACAAATCATTGGCAGAACAGATAATGAGAAATTAAAAATGGCTCCAATATTTGACTACTAACACTCAACAAAACTCCTACTGAACCAAGGTGGTTTTTGGTTTTTTTTCCCCAGGAAAAATATTTTATTTTCTCCATATCAGTGGTTTCAGTCACTCGAAGTTAATTGTTTCACCACACTAACAAATAGATCTACAAGTCAAAATCAAACCCATGTCCAGGGATAAAAAGGGAAAAAAAACCAAAAAACCAGAAACTAAGGGAAACTCATTAGTTACTTTCCTTCATAGCTAAATATTTAATGAATACACATTTTAAGGCTGCTATTCTTACATATGAATTCTGTAATTTTAATTTTTTGCAGGGGATTTCATAGCAGCACCACTGCCCCATCAAGGCATTATTTTTTTCGAGTAGTGTTTGGTGACAACTTCTCTAATAAAACTGCAGATTTGATAAACAGGTAAGATACACAAATGATACTGAATTTTATGAACTACATATTTTCTAATAAAATATTTTAAAGTGTGCAAGTTATACAGTAGTCACAGGAAAATCAGGATGTCTCAAAAGTAAGAGGCAATCCTAGATAGTATAAAGAAATCAGGTAAATAAGAGAGAACGGACCTCCAGTTTACAGATGAGGAAATAGACCATAAAGTGTATTTTATACTGCGGTTTGCTTCCATACAGCCTACTTACCACCCAGATTTTACACTGTTCAGGAAGTGTGTATTTTTTAGACATAACATTATAAAATATTTCTATGAACTCATTAAACACAGGTCTACATTGGACTGGTTTTATCTCACTCTACCTTCTTAGCTGTTTTATTACGAATTTATGTTGTGTTTCACTTACATAAAATGACCATGTTTTCCAGGTGAACGAAGGCTGTTAATTTTCCCAGAGTTCTGTAAGGAACAGAGCTGTGACCTTACACTCCGTCCATTAATTTCAAAGAGTATTAAGATTTCACGGAAGGTCTGTACTAACTGAAATCTTTCAGCTATGAAGAGGCTTTTTCAAATAAGTCTGGTCTCCAAAATTTCTTGACCTAATATGACATTTTCATAAACTCTCAGAAACTTCTTTTCAAAAAAAGTCTTATTATTTCAGTTAACATAAAAAAGGGTAACCATTACAAATAAAAGCTAACTTTACTATGGAATAGACACTAACATAGTTTAGCATGTTTTTGAGAAGTGTTTTCCATGTGAGTAGATTCAAACAACACAGAATAATCAAAGAGAATAGTGATCTTGAACTACTGTATACATTTGTAAAAATCTGAATCAAAAAATCTCAAAATCGCTGGGAAGCACTGTACTACATTATTTGAGATTTACCTAGTCTGATATCCCCAAATGCCTCAAGATAAAAAACTTATGTCAGGTTCTTATTACTACTGGTAAGCCAATTTGAATTCTGCTTATCAAATACTGCCCTAAGACACAGTCGTACATTTGACCATGTGATCAGACTCTACCAACTTAATTTACTTTCTTCCATGAATAGACCAAAATAATTTAATTTTCCATCCAATTTGACTTGAACTCAAAATTATGGGTGGGTCTCAGAATTAAGGCAGAAGACTTTCCTGACAATCATACTGAGAGGAGCTGAATGAGTTACAATAGCAGCTGTCTCATCCAAATTGAGATCATTGATAATCCAAACACACAGGGAACAATTAATAAAAGGTCTATCTAGAAGTTTTGTAGAACATTAGGCATTCTGTTTTTACCTTTGAGGTCAAGAGATTACTGCAGGAACATCTCACAGACATGCATTTGTTTTGCTTTTTCTCCAGCTTCGATGCCTCAGATACCAATAATTAAAACTACATGATCTGAAGTATAAGATATTTGGAAATGGACTCACTGTACTACTTACAGTACCATCGACATGCTGAAATGTAAGAATATTTTTAGTAAGATATTTTGCTTATCTTCCTGCACAGAACTATGCATCATCTATTTCTACAACTTGTATTACTATTCACATAAAATATTCTATAGGCAACCATGCTTCCTTTTACAGTGTCCTTATGTAGGTATGTTAACCCAAGAAGGACTGATAATATACTGAATAGATTGAAATACAGAAAGACTGAAGTTCTGACCTATAAGAATGTATACAGACAACATCATTTTCCATTTTATTGGGAAAAATACCAGTGACTTGAGCTGCATGCTCCCCGTACTCGGGGAAAGACCACTGAAAGAGAGACATAGAAATCTTTGGGTAAAGAAAATATCCCAACTTAAACCAAAAAATATTGATGAGTTTCATTGGCAGGCAGACAGAATAGTTCAGAAAATACTTAAAGATACACCATGGCTATGGATATATGCTGACAAGTGGTAAATCCAGTTTTCTCTCCTTCTACATTAATATTGGCTGCTGTGGTTAAGTAATGTGACAACTGCAGCTTTTCTGGGGCTTATTTCATCCCCAGTCCTTCATAAAACAGGTATGATTGACCTCAGGTAAGACTGCAGCTACAAGCTATCATGCAGTTATCAGCATATATTTAAAACTAGCGTTTAAATTACTAGTGTTTAAATTACAGAAGAAAAATTTAGTTCTATTACAGAGATTCATTCTCCATTTTAAAAACTCCTGCATAAAAGATTTGTATAACTAAAGTGGTAATTTCCCACTAGAAATCACTATTTATCAATTTATTCATCTGGCAAATACATGCAGAAAATGCTGTCTGCACTTTTACATGTTGACATCCCCTCATCCCCTCTATAGGAAATCATCACTCTCATCTACACACTGAGAATAATTTTTAAATAATGCAAACTATTAGTATAATCTCTCATATAATTTCAGCCTAAGGCACAAAGCAACTACTTGCTGAAATTCTACTATTAATATAACTTCCAGATAAATTTCAGAAAACCCAAGGCACATTTTTGGTTCTAATTTTAATATGAGTAACCTCTTCTAGCATTCATAGCAGAAAGTTTGCCTTATTTAACAAAATTAACCCCAAAATTCAGTCCTAACTAGATTTTACATTTTTCTGCATTGGTTACTGGATGTATCTTCAGCACATTTAAGTGTAGAGAGATCCTAAGAATAACAGGAGTCACTAAAATACACTACTGAACAAATAAATAAAAGTAAAGGAGCATTTTTCCCATTGAAAATTGTGCAAACATACCTAAAAACTTGTAAAAAAATTTACTAAAAAACCTGTTCTGCCTGAAGTTACCATTATCCAGTATTTCAAAACATGTGAAAAAACTAAACTAGGAATCAAAAGGGAGTTTTTCACACATTTTTTAGAATTCAATATGCTTTCCATAAACAACAATACTTGTCTGCAGATGTGTATCTATTTCATCCACATTTTAATTATAGATCTATCACCAAAAATATGGAGTAAAAAAGGATCAAAAACCTGGAAGCACCACAATAAATACAGACACCTTACACTCCTGAAAAAAAAAAATCAAATCCTGACCATCTGAAAGGAAGTTTGGAATCCATTCTGCATTCCAGGTTTTACTTAACCACTCAGCTTGTCATAAAATTGCTACTGTGAACAAAGAACAAGAACTGTGAGTTTAAATCACATCTTAATTTATTTCACAGTTCATTCATTGGGCAATGACCAGGTAATGGTCAGGATAAATGCCAGTAATATTTCTTTTGTGGTTCCTAATTCTAACCCCAGTCAGACAAATTGCTCTACTAGATTCTTCTCTAACAGTCAGCTCAAATCAACCCACTTTAACAGCAATTTTTTTTTTAAATTTGGGCTGTTGAGAATTAAAATGGGGAATTGTTTTGAAAGTAGTCTATCTCAGAATTTTTTTTATATTTAGATTTTCTTTTATAAAACCTATTCATGTTAGGTTAGTTTTTTATATTCTGGGCAGTAGTTTTTCTGAATAGATAAACTATAGGAGAAGCCAATACCTTCTCTTAAGAAAAAGCCCACACAAATATATTCTATTTTTGATTGTTTCCATTCAGCCTCCTCTACATTTCCAGGGTTATCCTTCCCCTCCTCCTTGCTCCCTCATTCAATCTAATTGTGAACGCTATGTACTGACTCCAGAAAAAGAGAAGGAATAAATCAGATAGATGATTTTTAAGCCATGTCATGATACTATACCAATAATGGCCTCTTAGCCATCTGAGCATCTGTGTTAATATCTGGGCTGCTGAACGAAATATCTTCTATTTTCTGTGATTGAAGATGGACTATTTCCACCTACAAGCAAGATCTATTTTGCAGAATAAATACTAAAGTACATTAAAAAAAAAAAAATCCTGCCTATTTCTTCCTTCACATTGGAAAAAAGCCCAGTTCTGGTTGGGTATCAATAAAATTGGTTATTTTCTTGATTAACATGGCATACTGAGTGGAATTCAGATTGAGTCTTTTCCCTTCACAGACACTAGAAAGCCCTTTAACTGCATGAATTTATGTTTTCTTCTATTTGCCATTGATTAAGCCACGGCCAGTTCAAAAGAATGATGTGTCTCATTTTTCATTTCAAGTGTTTCTATCTTTATAGTATGTCTTCAGCCTTGTTATTCACAACTGAAGTGTTAAAAAAATTAGTTTTGCTTATTTTTACACCTTATAAGAAATATAGAGTGGATTAACAGAACTTCCAAGGAAACCACAGCTGAACACAATCTGCCAGTGTAATCAATAACTTGTTTTTCCTCTTGACTTTAAACTACCATTGACCAAGTGAGCTCTAGAACCTGAATCAAAATAGTGTTCCTCAGAGGAAACACTTTAGTTTGATTCTGCCCCCTCCAAGTACAAATATACTATGTTGAACTGGAGTTGGCACCTCTGGGAGGCACCACACTGAAACCCTGTAGACAGGCCAGCATCCTGGTGCTGGCCTAGGCATCCCAAGTACCTTGAATCATGAAAAACAAGTCCAAAAATTATCTCTATAATTTCTTTAAATTATTATTATTGAAACTTCAAACAGATGAAATTTCAAATTTGCCAGTTGGTGGCTGACACTCCTTAATCTCCCTACTCTGGTTTGAATACTGACTAGAAAGTGGGTACAACATACATTCATAACTTTGCAGGTATTAGACACTTCAGAAACAAATCTACATCAGTCCTGCACTGTGCACAGATAAATGCATGTCTGATCAGTCATTTCATTTTTGCTTTTCTCCTTCTGAAGGTGAGGACACATCAGTTACACCAAATATTTTATAAATATATTCCCTCCACTGCTGGTAAACAAATGTACCTGTATTTGATTTGATAAAAAAGTCAAATTATTTCAAACAACCCCATATATTTTAGTCATAATTTAATGGATTTAAACATGCTTAAACTTTTGAATTTATTTGCATATAGAGCAAGGGGAGTCACAATCCTTTCTCAGTCATGTACAGTAGATCATTTGAGGAAAAAAGTCTCAAAGGTGTGAAAATGGAACAAAGGAAAGGCAAGAAACCTGGACAGAAACAAATATGCCTGGGGGAGGTACAGAATTAGGTGGGAAGAGTGAGTTCACAGTCTCACAAGGACATAAGAATGATACTTGTTTTAAATCACAACACAATCAATTATTCTGAAGAGTGAATATACATTTTATGCATGTATTATTTCCATGTGCTTTTGATAAAGGAAAATGCAAATAATAATTTATATTGCTGTAGACCACAACTTCATATCTTCATTTGTCAAAAGGTAAAAAATCATATTTCATGTGTAAGTTATAACCCTCATTTTAATGAGGACTTTGACAACTGACAAAAGTGTGTTGATTTCGGTTTCAAATGTATCTTAAGTGTGTATCTTAATTATGAATTGTTAGAGGCTACTTTTGTTTCCGATAGTTCCTTTGGTACCCTGTAAGTGAGGTTTGTTAGCAGCTTTTCTATCATCAGACAACACTGTCAAAACTCAACACATGCATTCCATCCTCATGGAGAAGGGGATTAGTGATTTCTGGACAGAATTTTGCCTCCAGAATTGTAGTTATTTTTTAAGAAAGACTGATGAGATCATTAGGTCCATGTTTCTCATGGTTAATGCTACATTTTTATTACTCTATTGTTTCTTAATTATTTTTTGTCTCTATTGTTCCTGTATTATTACTTTGTTATTTCTGTTAGTTTAATTGTATTCTGCTTTCAGTGAAGCAGAAAAATTAATATATTTGAAAAACTGCATTGCACATGAATTCCGTTAAGCTAAACACACTTAAGTCACTATATTAAGAAAAAATCTTAGAAAAAAAATAGCATAAAGCATTTTTTATTTAACAATGTATTTTCACTATTCAATAATAAAATAGAATGTCATAAGTTGTAACAATGAAAATATTATTTAAGCATATTAATGTTTTCTACATTTAACACTTGCTCATCAAGCAAACCAAGTATGGGTTATTTTGAAAACCGAACCTCATTATCAGCTCTTTAAGAAGAAAATACTTTGAAAACAAAATTATCAAGTATATTAAAATGCTAAAAGTATAATACTACAACGTCTTATCAAAAATTACCAGATTAGATCCTAATGTCTTGTCTTTCAATAACTCTTGCAGAAAATCCATGGGAAAAACATCATTGATTTTCCAGTATACTAGATGTGGATCTTTGCTTTCTTTCCATGTTATTGTCAAATACGGAAACTAAAATTGAGTACTTCCTCATTTTTATATTTTTCATTAGCAAAAGCTTTTCCCCATGAACACATTTAATTCTTTAAAAACTTTTCTGCCAAGAAGAGACTGAAACAGGCTCTTGCATTTACTTTAAGAGAAAAAATAAAAATATTTTAAAAAAAAGATCCCTTTAAGAGTATTTTTCTTTCTCCTTATTTCTTTGGTGGGTTTTCAGGTGATCAGTTTTTGCTGCCTTTCATTTCATTGGCTTAGAAAAGTCAAAATCTCCCTATGCCTAACACTACAAGTTAGAATAACTGAATTACTTTGCTAAATGCAAGAGCATTTACAAAATTTTTCATTTTAACTCCTATTATGTAAATCACAATATATAAATATAGTGATTAAGTTCCACTTAAAATCACCACATGCTACTAGATCAGGTACCTAGAAAATTAACAGCGTTTAAGATTTTCATCTGAATTGAAAAGCACTATTTAAATCTTCCACTCAGGAAGGTAACATTCAGACTTTATGCATTAACTGTAAATTTCTCATCTGCTTGTCAACAGCTTCCAAAGCAAATACAGAGCTTTCAGTGCTCTGTATAAAATAATACAGTTATTATAGTAAGAATCTGAGTATCAAAATATAGAAAATATTTCAAACATTTTCTTCAGCTCAAATACTGGCTTAAAAGGAAACATTTCAAGGGGCCAGAATTTGGCCTTAGTATAGTAGCAATTACCATGGCAGAGGTAATCAAAGAAAAAAATTGTCAGTGTTTCAAACCAGATGATCTTGCTTAGAAAATAACAATAATTTTTTGATTTATCACATGGAAGAGATAAGATGCAAATAAATGTTCTAATACGTATTCTTATGACATTTGAAATTTTACCTCCTGGGTTTTGAGAGATAATGTTATGTAAAATTTTGATTCTTTCAGTACTGTACCGCTAAAGTAGCTTTAAAGTGCTGTGATTTATGACCCAGAAATGTTTAGATAATTACTGTATGTGCTTTAGCACTCCTTGCAGAAAGGAAATATGAAGGAGTCCTGGCACAGAGATTAGAGTTCAGAGAAGCAGAGCACTAAGTGCCAAGCTGAAGAACATAATATCCAGAATTAAAGACTCAGATGCGAGTGTAATTCCATGGACCAGCCACAGGATCTTTCACATTTCATGGCTTGGTGGCTTCTGACAGTTCAGTAGCCACTTAGAAATATGACCCTGCAATTAAAGGAGCCATCTCATCACTCCCTAGACAAAAAGTAATGCTGCATGCACTTCTGCATTAGGTTTATCAATATTTTTTAAGTTTGTGCACACCAGGACATCAAGTTCAAAGGATAATAGTAGAGGCTGCCACCCCATCCCAGTCTACAGAGAAAGTCTCCTTTCATTTTAAACTTCACGATTTAGCTACTGCAAATTCTTAGAGGTGTGAGGATTACCTGGCAAAGGCTTCTGACTCACCTGAAGGCTGCTGGTGAGCAGACCTAAGGGACTTTACATCAAACACTGAGGACTTTAATATACTAGCAGACAAACAGCACAAGCCACTGGCTGTTTAATAAAATTAAATGTTTCAAACTTAGAGTAATCACATTATGAAAAGACTGGAAAAAGGGAAAATATTATTTTGCTAGTAGCCACTCCACACAAGCAACACATTTTCAATGTTATAGCTACAGTCACAGCATTTATATGTAGCTTGGGTTTACTGTCAATTTTCATCTCTTTGTTGCTGAGGTGCCAAACCACATCAGCAGCAACAGGGTTATGGTAGAGAATGGAAATAGAAAGATATAACAGCATTGAAAGAATTAAAACTTGCACTGCTGCTGAGATTGAATACAGACACCCTTCACCTTGATGGTGGCTTTTTAGTGAGTATAAAGTTGCAGGATTTTGTCAGTTGATGATGATTATGTTAATGGTAACCACATTAGAATTTGGAGGTTTTTTGAGTCTCTGATGATGGCTGCATCAGTCGGTATTCAATTAATGACGGTATCATGGCAAAAAAAACAAGCAAGAAGAATGGAAACGAAACACTGGCCACTCTGCTGACAGACAGACTGGAGGAGGGGTGGAGGGAGTTTTAAAAGAGCTGACTAGGTTTAACTCAACTGCCTCATTTTGGAAGCATGTTATCAGCTTGCCCCACTCTTTTCCCAGCATCCAACAGAACAATTAGTTCTAAATTAATATTGAGGATGTGAAACTCAACAAAGCCAGCCACCCAGGAAACCAAACACAGATACTGATTTTCCATTCCCTGAGTCTGAAAGTATTGTGAAGGTATATAGACTTCTGGTCACAAATTTTTTTTTCAGGATACTGGTACTCTGAAAGCAGTGGCACATTCTCAGAACACAGATGTCTGGTTCATCAACTCTTTATCCCACATACCATAATGCTTCCTACTCCCAACAATCTTAAAGGTACAAAAGTAATTTTGGAATAATTCTATATACTAGGACTTCAATGGATCAATTTCCTTTCACAACAGGTGATTTCACATTATCTGGGTGCTTTTCAGATAAATGCTAATACAAATGTTTACTCCAGTGCTTAAAAATCCGAGTAGAACTCAGATGTGTAATAAATTGGACTTTTTCAGTAATTTCTGCTGCTGACAGTCTTGAAAAAAAAAAACAGTCCTGTAACAAAATGAGAAAATGCTGAATGTTTTTTACCCCAAGAATACCTAACAGTTTCCTAGCATCCATTGTCACCTCTTGCAGAGGGACTGTATTTCAAGAGTCTAAATGGGGAACAAGATAAATCACCTATCCTATATTACATATGCATTTACCTTCTTAGCACCTTCAAACAAAACTGCTTTTGTTGTCCAAAGATCAAAGATGAAAACTGATGTCAGCCAGACAAAGCTACATCAATTGATTCATGCTGTTCCTGTATATTTTCAAGGCATTTAAGAGCTTTGGATCTCCAGAGACAAAAAAGCTTGCCCATACTGTACCAGGCTTAAAATTATATTTCCCCATTATGAAAATGAACTGGAGACAAGATTGGAGATGCTGAAGAGTCAACTGCAGGGAATACTTGGCAAAATGTGCTGTAACAACCCACTGATAATGAGAAGGACTGGGTTTTTCTTTGGTTTTGTTTTGGAGAAATCAATAGGATATTCAAGAACACAGAAAATGAGTTTGTCTCTCCAACAGGGACCATGGAGAAGTTAATACAACCGTCCAGTTTTCACTGTGGTATTTTCAGTATATGTTCAATTTCTGATAAAGATAAATATGCCAACTGCGGTCATGGAACGTGCTTGTGGAGTCACAGGCTTGACGAATTGGCAAGGTTGCATCATTTCATTATTAAGCACTACACAAATCTTGGCATTGGATTTGTCAGCCTTAAAAGGTATTGCAGGCTGAGAAACATCCATCTATGACAGTTAGTATAGAAATTATGGGCTCGACTTGGCAGGTGATCAGATTATTTACAACTGAAGAGAGGAAGACGTGGTCAGAGGCAAACTCTGTGATATGGCTATCTCTGATAATCACACAAGATACTCAGCATAACTGGAGATGACAACTGGAGATGACAACAGTAGGTTAAACCTAGATGGTTTCAAAAGAACCGTGGCAGAGCTCAGAAACAGTTTTGTCAAAGGCAGAATGGCCCTATGAGTGCTTTAAAAGTTCACAACGCAATCTAAAATCATCATCAGAGAATTCTTAAGGAACAGTTACCTGAGGCTCCTGAATTAACTCATGTACATGCAAATTTAAATCAGTTCAAGAAAGTAAAGCAGAGCATGCAAATATATGGAATTTGTAACAGGAAAAGTAGTATTGACACTGAGGTGCTTAATAGCATACTCTAAATTACTGTCTGCAAATATTAATAAATTAATTTTTGAACAACGTAGCTGTTAGAAAATGTAATGGGAGTTAAAGACATTTCAGTGGATTTGACAACTTCTGAAACCCCAAATGAATTCCATTTTGACCACCAGTTTTCCCAATAGCCAGAGTTCACACATCATTCAGACTTAAGGTGAACAAGATGGGCTTGGAAAATTTAAACCTGGTTCAAGCTCATCTCCAAAAAAAGATTAGCATCTCTTCCTGGAAACAATAGAAAAACACTGCTATGCTAATCAAAATGAATGAATACAAGAACAAGTATATTTAAATCCGAGAAAATGACACAGTACTGGAATACAGAATCTGTGTATAAGAAGGATTATAAATTTCCTCAGACAAAGTAAACAAGAACCATTAGATCATCATCTTTAGTTCTTTCAGACCCATGAGTTCTCAGGCTTTGTCTCTGCATAGATCAATAGCACATGCTTCCTCATTAAAACTCGGTCAATAATTAGTTAGCCAGTATGTCAGGGAAGCATTAGAGCATCACTGATTGCTTAATGCTTGTTATTGTCAATCCATTTATGTCATTATTGCAAAATTTTATGTTATCTTTTTATGTCAGCTACCTCTTAAACATGAGGTAAAGTACCAGCCCATTTCTCGAAGTTGAAATAGTAATCCTTTCAACCAGAAGTATCCAAAGAGGGAAATTATGACTAATTCCTAAAAAAACCTTAAAAGTAGTATTTTACTTGGGGAGAGTAATAGTGATACAGGAGCTTTTCATCTGATACAGAATGAGATATGAAAAATATCCACTGAGCCACATGAAAGTTTTCAGTCTGTTAAACAGAAAAACTCAATTACAAATTGAATGTAGCTGCTAACATGGGATGTACAAAGATCTATTGGAAGAAGTGACCTAAAATCTACAGAATAATGGCTTGCACATCATGTTCCAGACTTCCAATTGCCCTTCTCATAGCCACAGGTTTTACAGGCCAAAAAGAACTCTAAAACCTATTGTCAGAAATCTACCTATTTTTCAACCTGATTGTAATTTAAGTTTTTAACTGAAAGGCATTTCAGCACTGATTTATGAAAATTTGTTTAAGAACAGAGAGTTACCACACAGAAGACTTGTCAGGTAAAAAAAAATGAAAGAACATGTATATTGGAGAGGAGGAACAGTGAGGGGAGAGAGACAAAGAAGCTTTCAATCCCAGAAAATTTCCATTCTGGCATTAAAGAGATAAAATAACAGTTCAGAAACTGAAAGCATTTCAAAGCAAATGAATCACAAGGTAAAGTTGGAAAATTTATTTTCAGGAGGAATTTTAACAACTCTGCCACTGGTAAAGAAGCGGAGTTCTTTTTTCCAAATATGTGTTAAAAAAATATAAAGATAGTCCATCTGCTAATATATCAGATATGAACAGAAGTAATTGTAAATGCTAGAAAAATTACTCTGATCATGTTATTTTTAAAAGAGTAATTCTTTAAAGGAGGCTAATAAACCCACATATCTGAAAAATAAGTTTAAAATTGCTCTATGCAAGTGAACAAAGGGACTATTTCCACTTTACAAAATTTGAGACTATTTAACTAATATTTAATTTTATTGGCTTAAGGTATGCATTCTGAATTTTTTCTGAACTTACACTAATAGATTTAGCATTACAAGCCAATAAACTAAAACATTCCAATTCTTTAGAATCTTGGGAGGTTTTCAGTGTTATTCAGAAAGAATTTAAAAAGGATATCTGTCAGTGTAAAAGTATACTGGAGATCCAGAAAAAAGCCCCAAACAACCTCTGTCATGGTCAACAGGAAAGAAAGGAAAGCCAACCTTGTAACAGAATTTCTATCTACACAAGTTTTTAAATGCATATAGGCTTGAGAAATACACAGGTTGTTTTTTTTATTTTCTCTGCTCTTGTTTGAAAGTTGAGAAGATTAATAAGAGGAGCTCTGAAATTTCTTTTTTGTTTTCCTTCTCTGCATTCTCCAACAAGTTATTTGTGTTGCATGTCAATTTAAGCCAAGGACAAGTTTTCAAAGAGGAAAAAAGTGCTACACATTTTTCCCCTCTACCAGCAATAAACAACCCCAAACCACTCCTCTGCTATAGATATACTCACTTCATACTGCTTAAATGGTTAAAAAGACTGTGACTGGGAGATGGATGTGAATACAGAAGATCATGATGAGTTACATTACACTGTTTTTCTTCCCCTCAAAATAAATGGAATCATAAAATCTACGTTATTTGGAGTTTATTTTTCTCCCAAGATTACAAATGTAAACAGCTTATTAACTTTATTATGTTTCATTCAGTCAATACATTTCCATACAACATATTTTGACAACTAATCAGGGAGTATTTGGCAACAAAAAAGATTAAAAGATAAATATATGATAGTTATGAGTAGAGAACTTTCTAACCTGTTATCAAGCAATTTCCCACCTTGATGTGCTGTATAAAAGCAGTCCTGCACACTAGCTATGTTTCCAGATACTAAAAATAGCTACTGAAAATAAGTAAAAAAAGTTAGGATTGTGTTAAGAGACTACAAATCCATAATTTTCAAGGGAAATAAAAACCTGGCAAGTACACAATAAAAATGACAGCTCTGCAAGGTAGAGAATCAATGTTGCACTCAATGCCAAGCATGATACACTAAAAATGCGCACTGAACAAGCCTAAATAGTTGCAGTTCTCTTTAGTAATAACACCTTTAAAGCCTGTTTGATTAAGATATTTCAATAACTAAGATCTAGAGTCTCAAAAGACATTTACTTCATTTCTTAAAGCTTATCCTTAAAGACACTTAAATTTTGGTTTCTCTCTTGTCCCTTCCTCTGCTTTACCTCCAAGAAGACAAGAAGAAAGCATAATAAAAATTGCTTAGAGAGAACATTGAAAGGGAAGAAAACCATCAGGCAAGAAGAAGTGGAAGAAAAAAAATAATGTTATTCTTTGACTCTGTTAAATTTATGGAGATAGTCCTTGTTTTAAACCTTTCAATCCTTCTTTGAGACCTCACATCAATAATACCATCACATTAAACAACGTTAATAATACTGATAATTTCAGTAAATTTCAATCTATTATCATTTACAGACATTGGAAATTCTTTCCCAAATTAAAGAAGTCATAAAAATTTATAGTATATATATAAATTTGTAAAGGAGCCTTTCCAGCAGAATCCTGGCATATATTGGTGTGATCCAAATTAAAAGCTAATTTAAAAACTGTACGGCTCTTGAAACTGAGACATTTATTCTTTAATATCCCCCTTACTGCAACACTTAAAAAAAAAAATAACATACTTATGAAGCTTGTTTCTCTTGTATTCATCAATGTACTACCTTCATATATCGATAATAAAAAATTGGAATTTTCTTTTTACATTTAAATATTGCTGTAATACTACTGTCCTATGGCAAAATGTATTTGATCAGATTTTAATTGCCGTTTCAATTATTCAAGTTTGCACTATTATCAACAAATTTAATGCAGCAAACAAGTGCAAGTCTTGTTGCAAACAGCCATACTCTTCTTTCATTCAAATATTTATGAGATGGACATAGAAACTTTAGAAATGAAAATATTATTTTGATTCATTTTCAGAATTATCAGTTGTAACTCGAAATCATACAGTGACTTGAAGAATTTTTATTAATATTTTCAGAATTTGTTTTCCATTTTTCAGTTTTTCAATTCAAGAATTGAATTTCAAGAGGCAGATTGTAAATTCCTGCCTTCACTTCTCAATCCTGCTTGCGTCTCTTTACCTTCCTATTCTTTGCTTTCTGTAGAATTCAGGCACACAATTCTTTCCTTCTCCTCCCCAGTGAATACATTTTGTTTGGCTGGTTTCATTGATGGTTTTCCTTAATTCACTTAGGATTATATAAAGCAAAATTAGGGGTGTCAGAATATGTGCTAAATTCTCGGCAGCCCTAAAATGCTTCTTACAGAACCACATCTACTTTATCTCATTTGTACCCTCCAACATTACTCAGCAATTTTTAGGGCTCTAAGGTTATTGCATGATATATTTCTTTGTCATAACATTGTGGAATATTCCATTCATTGGACACAGAAAAGAAAAAGGCAGTAGTTAAAGCCACTCTGTATTGGTTTAACACAGCCTGGTTTTTTGGTGGGGGGGGGGGGAAGCCAAAGAAGTGGCTTCTGTGAGAAGCTGCTAGAAGGGTTCCACTGTGTCTGGCAGAGCCAATCTCTGATGGCTCTGAAGATGGACATGCTGCTGGCCCAAGTAGAGAAGTTGGTAACACCTCTGTGATGACACATTTAAGAAGGAAATCAAACCAGCACAGGCAGGTTTTATTTGCTGAGGGATGGTGAGGCACTGCTATCAGGATTATCCCGGCATCATGAGTGTCAATGCGGCTGCCGCCATCTCGGCATGGCCCGCAGCGAGCCTTGCCTGCCTGGCGGCCTCTAGCCAGCTGCGCTGTGGGCAGAAGGGCAGGGGCAGTGGCGGCTTTTCCTTTTCGGTGCCCTGCATGAAGGGAGGCACTGAATGGTGCCCGTGCCACGGTGGTCAGCACTGCCTATGAGGTGGGGGCCACGTGGTTGGCAGCGGAAACGTGGTGAGAGATTCCCCGACGTGTAACCTAGACGAAATCAACCTCTCAGTGCTGTGAAATCCTGCAGAAATCTTTGCACTGGTGGAATTTGTTGGCAGTGGTACTCACGAGCAGAAGTTTTTCCTCCTAGTTGGAGAAATGGGAGGAAGTGAGGACGTGTGGAGAAAAACAACATGGTGACACCAAGGTCAGTTGAAAGAAAGAGGGGAGGAGGTGCTCCAAGCGTCAGAGTCGATATTTTCTCTGCAAGCTGTGGTGAGGACTATAATGAAACAAACCCTCTCCCTGTAGTCCCCATGGAGGGATGCAGAGATCCACTTGCAGCCTGTGGGAAAAGGTGCTCACACTGGAGTGGGTGGATGCTAAAAAAAGCTGTGGGAGACCGGAATAGAGAGAAAGGGCCCCTGCTTCCAGAGATAGAGAAAGAAAGCCCTTGCTTCCAAACTAGAACAGCCTATCCTTAAAAGACTGCACCCCATAGACTAAGTGACCTACTCCATGACAGTTATGGGAAGACTGTTTTGCCAGCAGGTTGGGTAGGACTGCTACTTGAGGAATTAGAACCATGCTGGAGAAGTTCACAGAGAACTGTTTCCTGTGGGAAGGACCCCATGGCATAGCAGAAGAAAGACACTCCTCTCCCTGAGTGAACTGAAGAAAGGTTTAGAGTGATGAACTGGCTAAACACCCCCATGCCCNTACCCTTAGAATCTTTTCTTCCAATCTTTAACTCATGAGCCCTTCGTTACAATTTTCGTGGGTACCTGGTATTTTAAGCAAGGTCAAACCACAACACACTCGCCAGCTACTTGTTTTGGTCTTGGTGTTATACGGCAAACACAAAACCAATTAAAATTGCACCATCACGACACATTCTATAGATTCAAATGTGTAAGGGGTTCTTTTTCATAGATTTGCTAGTGGTACACATCCCAAATTCACTTTGAAATAAGAAATTCAACTCCCCGCTAAAACTGTATCCCACTAATTGCTATTTCAGCAATGCACTTGAAGGCATTACTCTCACAAACATAAAGAGAAAATATTCTGGGGTACCTCAGAAAGTATCTGAAGATATCACATTATTTTTTCAGGTATAAGGATTATATTTCCTTTATTCTTTTGTCTTTATTCATGTAAGTAAGTAATAGTGCTGAAATCTAGAAATTCATATACTACAGTACATGTTAAAACCATTTGTACTTACAAACACTCCCTTTGGAAAAACAACTATAGTATTACTATAGTTACTGTTCTAGTAGTGGGATTGTGACTCTAAAGACTTATTACTCTTAAGGCATGAATCATATTAACTGTCTTCTGCAAATTATGTTCACTGAAGATTGTTCTGCAGCCATACAAGGAAAATGTTAAATCAAAGAGCCTTGTTAAAGGAAAAAGCAGATTAAACCATATTCAGCAAACTTTCATGGCCTTCAGAGCACCTGCTTTCAGAACATGTACCTGTCTCTCCAGAGCACTGTAGTTCTCACTGTGTGAGGGTACCACGGGAGAACAGCATGGCATTAAGCTCTTGAGGAAAGATGACCATGCAACTCAGGTATGTTTGACTTGGACGTAATTAACCTCAAATGACTGCCAACAAAAAAGAAGCATGGAAAAAGACAAACTAAAAATGTGTTTATGTAAAATGAAATGTCAGACTGAGAAAACTGCAGAAATTATTATGAAATTGTTGCCGTTAAGGCAGTTTGAGTTCCAATTTTATACTGGCTTTTTGGTACACAGTGACCATAACATGTCTTGGAGTGAGCAGGCTACTTTCACTGCTGGTCTCCTCTGAAACTATTGCTTTACCACACAAATATTTTGCTGAAAATTTTATTTGGTAAGAAAGCACTTCTTTGAAGCTTATATTTCTCGATTTAATATTTCAACCATGAAACTTGGTAACAAAACTCCAATTGCTATTATGCACAGTTTTTTTTAAAGTAAGTAAAAGCAAAAGTTAAACCCCATTTCATGTTGGAAGAAAACCAGTGTTCTGTTAAAATTTGGAATTAACATGAAAGTGTTACTGAAAATTGTTTCTACCAGCTTTTTGTAATGCTAGTTCACTTCATGACAAAAGAAAGACAAGTATATTCATTCTCTTTGATTTCTGAATTAGTTCAAGTTCTAGGTTTAGGATTTTAATCATGTTTTCTCATTAAAAATACAGCTATACTACAAAACAATTCTATTTCCTTTAGATAAACAAGAATTGTATTAGTGGAATAAAAGAGAATTATGAATTAGGGTTTGTTTTTTTCTAAAGTTCCACTGAATTTTAAATCAATATAGCAGAAATATATATGAAACAAATTCTGTGGCATATGCTTGAAATTTTGCAGAACATTTGGAGGAGGCCTCATTTCAAAAGGAATATTTCATGCTCGTGTCCTTGTACATTTTTTCATTCAAGTGATTCTGAGGTAGCTGTTCTCTTTATTCAATCTTTATGTGAAGGAGGACATTTTGCCCATGTATGATTTTAAACCACATCTAAAATTCAACTTCTCTCTCATAATGAAAGAACTATTCTGAGTTCCAGGGTAGAGGATGATTACTGACAATGATCAGTGAATAATAGAGTAATCTAGGGTGAAAGGGACCTTAGGGTTTCTCTAGTCTAAGCTCCTGATTCAAGGAGGATCAACCTTGACCACAAACCAGATTGCTGAGGGTTTTATCCAGACAAATCTTCAAAAACACTGAAGATGAAAATAGCACTGCACGTCCCCCAGTTCTACTGTTGGCTATCCTCACAAGAAATAATTACCTTACATCCAGCCCATCCAGACGGGAGAGGTCTTAGGAAGGACCATCACAGCCCTTCAGCTGTTACTGAGCTCTTGTAGAGTAGGACTCATTAGCCTCTACCTGTTTAATCTGATTTTCCCCTGCTTTGTGTACCATTAGAGACCATGAAGTTATAACTTGGATACAACTTCACAGCTACAGTATCAGCCTTCCACAAGTTTTCTAGTCATATATGAAAGGAAAGGTGGTGAAGAGAGCAATAAAAATAACCTTTTTTTAGGTGGGGGTGGTGGGGGAGAGGGGTGATGCCCTAGTCCTTTCCACACACATCTGGAATTCCATTCTGTGTAACACTAACAATGCTCTTGATCTAAGAACTGATACCAACTCCAGTACTTGTAATGGCTCTCTTCCTTACCTTCCTCCATGATGGCAGCTGGGTACATCCTGATTTTAACTCTGAAATATTTGAAATAATTAAACAATCCCTGTGCCACAAGCAACAGAACTGGGGAAAAAACCCTCCTGTTTGTTATAAGGATATTCAAGGCCATATGTAGACTGTTTAACTTTCGGATAAACTAGTTCAAAAGTTGAACTAAAATTCGATGGTCTTACTAAGTAAAATGGTCTTGTGAATCCTATTTTAATGACTAGCATTAACTAATAATTATCATGAGTTGGCTTTAACATAGCCGTAGCCATCTCCTGGAGGGACGGATAAATTTACTTCATTAAAACTCTGCAAGGACACTGAAATTTGCTCTTGATTCACCTAACAAGCACATGCTAGTTTTAAAGTAAAAGAGGAGTAATTTGGATTAGATATCAGGAAGAAGTTCTTTCCTCAGACTACGGTGAGGCACTTGAACCGATTGCTCAGATTCATGGATTACCCATCCCTGGATGTGTTCTGGGCCATTTTATTTCAGTATCATTTACAAGTATCAAAACATGGCTATTTGTAAATATTTTTTTAATTTATTAAATGAGTATTGGACAAAGAGAACGCAAACCAGCACAAAACTATGCAAGTGCAGACGCATGACAAAATGAGTACCCATACTGTTTCTTTTCTATTCTAATATAGTCATTTTTCACACAGCTTCTATTTAATTTTAAAGGATGGTTCTAGTATTCAGATGGAACTAGGTGATAAGTGTATCTGAAATCTTTTTATTCTATTAATTTATTTTATGAAGACAAACCTCTCAGTCCTGGGATGCAGTTTATATGGTTAAACATCATAAAAGTTTTACATTAAAGGCTGGTTCATTATGCTGTTACACATGAAGAGTGTATCAAAAAGGCTTCCCACATAAACACTATTTTTTTGCTAGGAAAATATGATCCTTTAAAACCTTAGGAAAAAGATGGTCATGAACCTCTGAAAGCAACAGGGACATACTAATTTTTAAAGACAACCATAAAGACCTGCCTGTTTGATAATAATAAAGAGATTATGACAGCTATTATCAGTCTTGTTTCTGACTTGTGGCCTAAGAAAACCCCTTAGTCAAATGCCACCCCCTCCCACCCCCCACCCATTGTTTTCTGTCAGTTGCCAGTCACAAGCTTGTATTAAACCCAATGAAGTTGGGCAACCTGACAAGATAACATTTTATGGAGACAAATTTTGAACTAGGCCACAGTAAAAATGCCCTAAACCTCAATAATCGTCCCTTTCCACACAAACACCAGTCAAAGCAGTCAAAGAGAAACTGTTTAGTAAAGGCTCCCTCCATAAACTTAACTTCAGTTCAGGGAATATGACATAATTGTAATTACTAATCTTCTATGTACCAATTTAAGTTCATAGAGTTCTTCAGATTCTTCTATTTCCTCCCTTAATTGGACTTTACCATTCTCTTAACAACTCTCTTCAAGCTTGGGTAGATCTGATTTTGCACTTGTCTGTCTACTGTTCCTCCCTGAACAGTAAGTGTTTTGTTCAAGCTTAATTTCAAGCTTAATCAAGTTTAATTTCAGTCCTGGTAACCAGAGCATGGATAGCATCCTTCCCCTCTCATCCACTGCCCCCCTTCTGCAATGACTTAAAGATAAAAACATTCTAGTGCTACTTTTTGCATTTAGAACAAAAGGTAAGGTCCTGAGTCACTTCCTTAGAGCAGTGATACCCATTTCAAAACAACTGCAAATCTTAACACATCTTCAAATTATCTAGATCCCTTTTTGTCATGAAACCCTCTTCTGCTTACAAAATCTTCTTGGTCTGGATCTATCACTAGAATACAAGTCTGCAAAAGCTAGTCTAAAAATAATGACTGTATCTCCCCTAAGCTAACAAAAATGCAAAAAATCAGATTCACTTAAATGCACATCCACTAAAATTTCAGGAAACATTGAGGTCTATTCTCATCTTAAATAATTCACTTTCAAGCCCTTTAAATGATTTCAGTCTCGGACTGGAAATAAGAAAAAACAGCTGCATACTGCTCACATTGGTTTTAGCATTAAAAACAGGTAAGCCCATAAAATGCTGTACATGCAGCTACTGCATATTCGAATGGGTACACTTAAAGGCATGCTCAGAAAATTCCAAGCATGGAGTTATGAAAAAACAAGTCCTTTGAGACTGCTCACCTTAGATGACCACAAGTGACTAAACTCAACCTTTAATAACTTACAATTGTGTTGTTTCTTATCCTCTTTTGAGGATAAGAAAATTGACCTTAACAGGTTTTACTAAAGGAAATTCCATTATTTGCAAATCCATAATACAAATAAACCTTGTGAAATTTTATATATTACTTCTGAATTAGCTGCAGTAATATCAGCTCTTTATTAATGAACAAACATTCTTTCAAAGTCCTTTTGCAAAATCTGCAAAAATTATTTTTCAAAACACTTCAGAACATTTAAAGCATTCAGGAAACTTTTTCTACTTCACTAGTATTTAAAAAAGTAAAGAAAGCATGACCCTCACTTGTTTCTCTATGCCAACAGTATTAGAAAAAAAAATCCTAAAGAGAGATTATAATGTTAATGTTTCCTTAATGATACTTTTGCATTACACTATTTTAGGCCGGACCAATGTATAAAGACCAATGTATAATCACAACTAGTCTACAAGTTATAAAGGTCTGAAAAAAATGATTCCCTGTGAAAACATACATACACTGAAATGATACTCTATAAGGTAGATGGAAAAAGAAAGTAATAATACTTACCACTTACTTCTAGTTCTCATTAAATATTGCTTATGCCTGATGGCAAGAATTTCTTGCTGACAGCAGAGTTTTACAGCATAACACCATTTGTTGTGGAAAAAAGTCATGAGAGTCTGATTTTAATAATTTAAAATTTAATCATCAATTGTCCTATTTGAATGAAGAGCTATGACTACTTACTCATAAGTCTTCAGAGACCACAGTACTATACGAAGCAGCCTCTATAGAAATACTACAGCATATCTGTTCTACAATATCCTTATAACAGAGCCATATAAAAGTTATATTTCTTTATACCTTATATTCTTCTCTTCTATACCTTCTAATTTTCATTAAAAAGATGAGATGTGTGCTCACTTTTTTGCTTTACCAATTTTCCAAAGCAAATAAGCAAATGCCTTCCACAGTGTAAAAGAGATTTTGAAAAAATATATTCCTAGAAAATTTCATGTCCTGTTCTTTTTTTTTTTTTTTTTTGCAACTCAAATACTGTTTTTCATAGTCAACACCCTGAATACTCATATTTTGCTCCCTCATATATCAGAGAAAATTATACAAAAGTCAGCTAATGTCACCTATATCCTTCCTGAAGTTCTGGTGATTAAGCACAGCTTGAAAAGGGAAGAAGTGAAAATGAGATGGTTAATCCTCTTAGGCTGCCTGTACAGGCAGTAGAGAAAGGCTTGCCTAAAGAGGAATTAAAACTATGAAGCCAAATATTCCCATCTTTCATAATTGAGGATGTTCCCTAGTTTAGCCTTGTAAGAGTAAGGTCAAGCCTTTGTGAAACCCACCGTCACCCTATTTCTTCTCCCAACTGGATCCAAGGGGAAGCACTAACAAACTAATGCAGTTAGCGCTGAACAAAAGGGAGGTAAATTTATTCTCTCTGTGGATGTCTTAAGGCTATAAAGCTAAAGCTATTCTTTTATTATAAATTAAAGCTGAGTTGAACAGCAATTTACTAGAAGAAAAAAGAAATTAAAGGCACTACATTTGCAGCAAGAATGTTAACTTTGATGTTAACATCTTAAACGTAATTTATGAAAGCTTATGCTCATTTGTTAAATTACTAGGACTCAATTTTCCTGAACAGATTTCTTAAAGAAGTTTCACTGATGCCTGCTAAAACAGTGAAAAGAAATATATCCTCATTCTCATGAATGAGAATTTATTCAGTAAGTTGCCATCAGCAGTAATGGAAGCTGTATGCAACAGTCCCAGTGGACAGTAATGCAGAGGCATTCCTAAATACACAAAGTGAAAAAGCCTAAGAATTTCACACTTCAAAGAAATTTAGAAGTCTGAATATTGCACATTCTGTGATAATTTAATGATCTAGAATGAAAATATTGCCATATTCAGGTGCCACATTTTCCCAAATCTGCTCTTAAAATGTAATATGTGCCAGTCTGCTGTACAGAAATCTCTCCAGCCAGGAGCTACCAAAGCAGCAAAAAGTGAACTTCTGTCTGCCCTCTCCACCCTCCTCATTCACACAGGGCTGAGGTGGCGGGGCCAGAACAAGAAAGCCCAAGTTGTTCATAAGGAAAAAGAGGCACTTTTTTTCTCACTCCCGAGGTCAGCCAATATATGAAAATATGACATGCTCTCAAGTTAGAACAAAAATATGAGGCACTCAGAAAGAAACATCCTCTCACTGAGTAAAATATTACAGATCTGTAATTATGACATTAATACGCTATACAAAAACAAATGTACAATTGGTGAAAAAGGGTCAACAAAATTTAACAAAGTATTTCTTTCAGGCTTGTTGGGATAGAACGTAGCAGTCAAAAAGGCCTTAGAAACCTGTTTGTACACATTTCAGCGAACACCAGTGAGCAAGAGTTTTCATAATTTCCTTACAGAACTGTACACATAGACTGGCCCAAACAGCTTGCACTTTAAAATTATAAAAATCAAGACTATGGGATGAAGTCCAGAACAATATATTTTCTGGAAGATACCATATCTTAGAGTTAGGGAAAAAAAACAAAACCAAAGAGAAAAGACTTAAAGAAAGAAGAGACAGAAGGGCTTAAATCTTTTGATAATGGGAGTAGAAGTAACCAAAAAAAAAAAAAAAAAAAAAAAAAAAATTTCCATAGCAGGACAGAATAATAGGCCTGGAGGTAAAAGCAATTTGCATTGAGCAAGCAAGAAGTACAGTTGAAAAAGCAAATAATTATTTTTAATTCTGTGTTGATGTACATGCCTTGTTTTTAAGTAAACAAGTAATGCTCTATAATAATCTTTTATCTCCTAGTATAATTTTGGAACTTTGTGATGTGGTGATAATGATCCTGACTAAATGCCTCATATTTAGGTTTCTTCCTTGTGAAATATTGAACCATATTACAAAGACATGTAAACAGCCAAAAAGAGTATTTTCAGAAGTTACTGGATTTTAAACAAAAGAAATGAGAGGACCATACTGCATTATCACAGAAAATTTCCTCATTAATATAACTGCAACAGTAAATTAGCCAAGATCTATTCCCCTTCTCCATCCCCCAGCAATATTTTCACTGAAAGTCTATTTTAGATTCTGACATGGTCGCCAATTAGCATCCTCCCTTCCAATTTTCAGCCAAATTAATTCTTGGGAACTAGCAACGTTTTCATCAAATTTTGTCTTCCTTTCTGTAATAAGGAAGAATCATAACTAAACATAATATTCATCTTGCTGAGCTAAAAATACAAAATTATTATCTACCTGAGAAGGCTGTGTAGCTGGGGGGGACCCCCACTATGTCAAGCTGGATGTGAACCAAATAGGGGGGAGGTCTAAAAGACGAAGGTACACTGGAATCAAGTGTTTTGCCTGAGCTAATAAACTGGCATGAAGTCACAAACTTAAACACATTCACACACACCACTTCAGACTTTTCTCATATGACATGTCCTCTATTACTTTTTTTCTGTCTAGTGACTTTCCTCTTTTAAATCTGTTTTTAACTTATTAAACTTATAAGATATCTTTAACATGATAACTGGTTGGAGCCCAGGGTTCCAGATGAAGTCTCATCAGTGCTAATTTACAAAAAAACCCAGTAAAAAATGTAGAATTGCCATCAAAAAAATTTAAAAGCCCTGATCACAGACCAAATCAGAGTGAGACCCTTCAAAGCCTTTCACTGAACTATTGGGCACCAAAATACTTGATTATTTTAAGTGGTAAGATGGTAAAAATTAATTCTAGAGATTTTTTTTTCTCTCAAACCATGTGTTTCTAATAGTTTTTCCTTAGTGTCTGCAGTGCTTTATAGAAGAGATCTATCTCCTGCAATCTCATACTTTATTAATTAATTATTCACTACATTAGTTTTCTAGCCTCAGTCTTCCACAAGCAAGTTGAAAATACAATTATTTAGATAGATTTGCTGTTTCAAATAATAAACTTGTATCAAAATATAACGCAAAATCATACCAGAACATTATGGATTTACATAATGCTCATTTCCAAATATATTTACTTTTCTATACTAATAATCAGCAATTATTTGTGTAGTGCTCACATCAAAGCCTTGAGGGTTTTTTTTCTTTTTCTTCTACTGAGCTACAGATGAATGCTAAATAAAGTGGAATGTAAGGAAGTATTTTCACCCCTGGGTATAAAGAAGAGTGCTCTAGAGTGATGTATGAGATGTCCACGAGCTATATACATTTGTTGAGAACCAGTTACAGACATTTTTATCCAACCTATATCCAGCACTTTTTGTATGAGAAAAAGTATTCCAGTAATACAGCCAGTAACTGAGCACAAGTGATCACTCAGGTAAATGTCTTTATGTTCTGAAGACGTACAGGGAAATGACTGTGTCAGAGAGATGACTCCTCAGAACTCACCACCGTAAAGATACTTAAGAAAGAAAGAAAATATTAAGACATAATGATGCAAAGCAGGAAGCTTTTGTCACACAGGAATAACTTTAGAAATTACCTTTAGTGATGTGGTGAAAAAACCACAGTGAAGTGCAGTTTGATTAATGACAGTAAATATGGATTCAGACAGAGGAGGTCATGCTTAAGTAACCTTCTGAAGTTCTTTGAAAACAACTTTTTTAATGAAGAATAAAGAAAATTCATTGAATATTGTGTGGTTAGGGTTTCAAGGAGCATTTGACAACAGTTCTCATATCAGATTCAGCACCAGACTAACAGCCATGCAACAGGAACCGGGTTCTAAGCAGGAAGTTGTGCGAGAAGTGAAAGGTGCATAGCTGCAATTAGATTTCCATAGTAGCTTTGAGAGTTTTCAAAACCCCCTTGCTCAACAATATGCCAAGCTAATTAAGTCCTGATCTTTATAAAAAAATCATAATGAGTAGTATTAATAAGTATTAGGACTATATATAATAATATTAGTGTGTATAATACCACTCCAGATAATTTCCTCTTTATTTTTAGAGCCTAAGTGAAAATAGAATTCAGTAATAATGCCATGAAATCAGAAGAATGTGTTTCTCATTAAACATAGCAGCTGGGCAATACATTTAGCGATGTACTCCAGAGAAAACATGGCAGCAGCTACCAGCTCCCAGCGCAGACACACTGTAACACTCCCATTCAAAGAGAAACATTTGAGAAATCCGCACCAGGAAGCTGAAGGTGAGCTGGGGAATTTACTTCATGTACATCACTGCCAGCTCTGACATTGCCAACTTCACATCATCCATTTTCCTTCTCTGCAAGATGGAAAGAACAAGCCAAGCAGATCGATGAGATCAGCAAGCTTGGACATACAGCTTCTCTTTGATTCACACCACAGAAAAGATTTTTTTTTCCCTAATGCTGCAATTGTATCATGAATTTTGTGAAGGTTGGAGACACTACAAACCAAAACAATTAGATAATATTTGGGTACTCACGCAAGATAAATTAAGACAAAAATTTTTAGTCGCACAGAATAAAATATTGAGTGAGGACACAAAAAGTGAGCTTGAAAGTCTTGCAGAGGTTTTAAATAAGGAAAAGGATTCGTAATACAAATACAGCAGAGATACGTAGAGTTAGGAGTAAATTCTGTTTATCAAATCAGTGTTTTTCAGTTTCTCAAGCTACTTTTTTTGTTAATGTCTGAATCACTAAATAATCACACTAGAAAACAGATTTTCAGTTTTGTTTTAGCATATCCTTTTTTCCTCCTGTGCAATCTGGACTGAGCTTTTAAGAAGAATGAAGCTGCTTAGGTCAAGAAAATCTCTGCTTCTTAGCCTTCAGGTTGAGAGCTTGAGACCTTGATATATGAAAATGCTGCAGTGGAAAAAGGAAATTTATATCCACTTTAGAAGCAGAACTAGAGCATGAACTGAAATGGGGAAAATAAATAACACAAAAAAACCACCCAAAAAACAACAAATCAACCAGCAAGCAGGAAGAATGATCATAAGGAATGATTCAGCGCATGACCTTTTATTAGACTAAATGTCACGAATCTCTATCTGATGGTATTGCAGAAGCTTCTAATCTATAATACACTCCTTGTAGTTAATTTGCTTTTTGTTTACAAATGCTTGGGGTTTTCCTAAAAGGGATCACATTGTAGCATCTGACAGATTAGAGGTCTCATAAAACAAGACCCTGCAAAAGATATCAAATGGTTTTGACCCCTCACAGATTAAAACATTATTTGCAATACTTTATGCTTGACCATACTGCAAGGCTTTATCATAGATACCACTCCAGGGTAACTGCTGTGTTAAAAAATACCAATGAGTGTGCAAGTTCAAGTACTGACAAGATGCTTTTATCACCAAAAGCTAAGATAACATTCCCGTGAAAGTAACTGCAGGGTGGCATCTTGTAGACTTAAAAAGACCACATAAGCTTTTCTCTATGGTGAAAAGAAAGGAGTAGGATTCAGCCTTTCTCTGCTTTGTTACTTGATGTCATGGTCCCTGTGTTGAGATAGAATTTTATATATATATAATATATAAATATAAAATATATAAAAATATATATAATATACATATACTTAAATGTACACATACACTTGATATTCCCTTTGAGTTACAAGTACTGGAATGACTGAACAGGCATCATTAGCACTACCAACAGAATACACATTTGATTAGAGAAGCAACTAATAATGAGAGCCCAGTAAAAAAAGTTCAAAACAGTGAGTTCGGGAATATCTCCCACCTTTTCCTCTTGCCAAAAGTTCATTTGATGCAACTCCTACACATAGACAAGAGGAAAGATTAGGTGTTTTAATATCTAATACAGCCATGTTACACAATAATTTTAAAAGTTAATTGTACTTTAAATCTGCCTCAATGAAGATAGCAAAAGTTCCATTTACAATGAATGGGCCTTGATCCTTTTTATGGACTTGCTTCACAATAAATTCATGTAAAGCTGCCTGCTATATACAATAATAGCACAATATGGTGGGGGGAAAGAAAAAAAATAGCACAAAACAACAAACAAAAAACCCAAACAAACCAACAAGCAACCACTCCCCCTAAATAACTAACAAAAAACCACCCAAAAAAACCATAAAAATCCCTAAACCTACAACAGCAGCAAGAACTGAGCATCACAAATTTGAGTGGAAATGTCACCCCTCACACTTTCTAACATTCTATAGTCTTTCTGAGTTATGGAGAAAAACTTTATACAACTTTTCATACAGAATTTGGTCTTGGTAAACTACTTGCAGTGAACTAAAAGAATCAAAAAACTTGTCACAGAAGGAAAAAAAAAAAATGAAGCAGAAAAGATGAATGGATAACATCATATATTGATACAAACTTTTGAGTGTGTATGTCATGAAAATGGGGCTCCTTCCCACCACTGGACCACAGGAGCACTTCACAGAACAGAATCAGAGGCCAACTGAAAGAGGAAGGATCAGAGAGTCCAACCCCTGCTCAGATGCAGGTAGGCAGAGCAGGTTGCTCAGGATCATGTCCAGTAAGATTCTTCATATCTCCAAAGATGGAGACCAAAGCCTCTCTGGGAAACCTCTTTTGCTGTTAAACGATGAAAATGCTTATTTAGAAAAAGACAGGGAGATCACTCATTAATTAGTGTCAAAAGTGAAGCAGACTGAACTTGGGAAAAATTAGTTTGACTTACTGTCAATCAAGATTTTAAAAAAGGCAAAAATTAAACCAAAACCAAACCTTTTTACTTTCAAGGAAATCATTTAGGTTGGAAAAGATCTCCAAGTCCAACCTTTGACTGATTTTCACCTTGTCACTAGACCAGAGCACTAAATGCCATGTCCAGTCATTTCTTCAACACATCCAAGGATGGTAACTTCACTACCTCCCTGGGCAGCCCATTCCAATATTTGACCAACCTTTCCTCTAAGAAATTCTTCCTGGTGTCCTACCTGGGCCTCCCCTGGCATAGTTTGATGCTGTGTCCTCTCCTCCTGGCACTATTTACCTGTGAGTAGAGGCCAACCTCCACCCTGCTACTCCCTCCTTTTGGGCAGCTGTAAGGAGCTTGTCCCAGGCTGAACTTCACTCCTCCATTCCTGGCTTCTCCACCTCCCCTCCCACCCTGAGCAATAGAGGGGTATGCAAAATGAATGGTGGTTAGTCCATAACAGCTCCTGGCTGAGGTTCCCTCCTCCTTCCACCTTTCCCTTAATCCAGAGTGTGTTTTTCCTAGAGTCTGCAGTCCTTCAGGACAAGCCGGCTCCAGCACAGGTCCTCTGCACAGGCAGAAGGTCCTTCAGAGTAAACACTTGCTCCAGAACAGGTAATCCATGGTGCACAAAGCCTGTCAGCAGAACCTCCTCCAGCACAGATACTACATGAGATGAGGAAACTCCACGAGTTTCTTCAGGGAATATCCACACTTTTCCCTCTCCTCACTGCTTTTGCATTGTTTTCTCCTTTCTTACACAGATTTCCATGGATGCACCACCAACTCTGTTGATGGGATCACTGGGTCCTGTCCATTCTTCTCACTAAAGCTCCCCACAGGGCTCCCTCCCACTATCAAAACTTTGCCACTTACACTAAACACATTCTTATGGCATAGCACGCTACTTTTGATCTTCAGAAATTTTCTTGAAGTCTGTTTTTTGAAATCTTTCCTCTCTGAAATTGCCTTTGAAAAGGTTTTGAGCTAAACAAGAACTCTGCAGATCCAGCTATTACTTGTTTTAGAGGATTATTTTTTTCAAGATATCCGTTATAGACCAAAGCCTGTAATAGGAAAGTGCCAGCGGAAGACCTAGAAGAAGGCTCTACAAAGGAAAGAAGGATCTTAAAAATCTTCTCACGTTCACAGTTAAAACAATAAACATTTATTTTTTTAACAACTCCAAACAGCAAAAAAAATGAAGGCATGAGATAATGGGGTTTAAAAGAGTGAATAATTGCACTATAGGATACATGATAGTACTCTAATACATAACTCCAAGTGCAGCTTTTCCATACTCCGGCTTATAGGAGCCCAAACTAGAGGCCTTTAAGACTAATTAGAAACAAATAGTAATAATAATAAAATGCTCTGCCCCTCCCTACCCAGGTTTCCAATATGAATGTGGAAGAACTTTTAAGAAGATCATAACCCTACTACATAATTTATACACACGTGAATGCTTTTACAGTTGTTGGTTGGTAATTTTCACCCATATTCTGTATTTCACTGAAAAATTCCCTGACAGAACTTGTTCAAGGATCCATGAATGACATCTTCAGAAAAAGTAGTCTTAAGGAGATGTGAGTTCAGTCTACACTAGAGTACTTTTAGGGTATAATTAAACACCACTATATGTATCTCAATAAGGAAAAAGTAGCATGAGTATCAGTAGGATTATTCTTAAATATCACTCATCACATGGATATTCTGTGTTTGGGGTTACTCACAGCAAGCAGCAGAAGCTTAGCATTCTGAATAACCTAAAAAAATCCCAGATAATGCCAAACCCAAATTTAGCCAGCCGAAAAATATTATTAAATAACTTTTACTTTCTGTTCTCCCCCATGATCAATTTTTCTGCAGAAAGCAGGAACCTGAAATAACCTTTGCCACTCAGACCTTCTGTTAAACAGAAGGACAGGAAATATACATTTGAAATATAATTTATTTGAGTGATAATTTGAATCTTAATTGGAAATGTAGGGGTGTCTTTGGGTTTAGTTGTAGATTTAATGTAGAGAGAAGCTATTGTTTGGAAGACAGAAAAAAATAAAAATCAACTAATGACAGCCTTTCATAGCACCAAACCTCTGACACTACACTTTGACTGTTTATCTAATGTAAATAAATAGATTATAGATTAAATATACTATATTTTACAGTTCAGAAATGACAGATCGTATTTTGTGGTAACATGGGGTTTCTAAAATTAATTCAGTGTTAAATCAGTGTTAATAGTAAAATTATTTTATTTTGTTATGTTCCAACATTAAAAGGAAAGAATCAACTTTTAAAATGCTTTTAAAGAGCAGTTTGCATATACGAACAATTTAACTGGTATAAAATAAACTGTGGGTCAAATACAAGTGAAGGATTAATCCTGAAAAGCAGCAGTAAAAATCTGGATGTTTTTCTCATGGACAACCAAATTATTAGATACTTTATCTAACAATTATAAAAACAAAAGATTTTCTAATGTCTGATACTCATTAATAGTTATGGTATGCATGAATATTCATTGTAGCATCATATCTACTCTTATTTTAATAGGTTGAACACAAAATAGATCCAATTGCTATATAGTTTTTATCTACCAGTAGGAATCAAATTAACCACTTTGTGGTGTGAATTTTCCTTTGTCTGGACTGAAACTATTTTATATGTATAAGGTTTCCTGATGTTGTACTTTACAACATTATTCTATCTATCCAAAAACTATCTTATTCTGCTTATTGTTAGTAAAATGCATTTATTTTCCAATCAGCATCAGTGATCATTCTTAGAGTAGGAAGGCAGTGTTGTTCAGATCTCTCTTAAGTTTCCATCTGAATAAATATGGAAAACAAAAAAATGCAAGGGTGACTGTAATCTGTCTTTAAAGGAAGTTTCATGAGACCACTAGAATCTGTTAGAAGTGTAAAGAAAGGAATAAAAACATGCTCCTAAAAATAAAGAAAGGCAACAACAAAGGGTTTCTCACCCTACCTCCCCCTCACTCAGCATATCCTAGAAGTTCTCACTGCTAAAGGAGTTTACAGGATCTGAATTCCTTTAAATTAGAAAATGAGGGCCTGCATCTCATTACAGGAACTTGATTCCTCCTTATTTCAGCATTATGAGACACAACACTATTTCTTCCATTCCTTATGCATTCTTCATGTCTTCCTGCTGCTCTTGAGCAGTGTTGAGATGAGATTAGATATTTAAAAGTATTCTGGCACTACATCATTGCAAACCCATGAGGAAAACAGTAATTTTATTGCATCCTTGTGATTGAGGATGAAAATGGTTTATCTGAACATAATATCCTCCTATGCCTTACTACAAAAGTCTTTGAAAAAGGTCAAATCTTCAAACTGCAATCCACTACATGCACAGCAATACAATCTATTATATGTTCTTGCCAACCAATCCATTGCAAATTAAGGTACATAAATATTATTTTCACATTTTTCCAGCTAACAAGGACACCACTACTTTCAAAGTTAAGACAAGCACACTTTATGCGCTTCCTGTTCAGTTAAACCATTTTGTCACTGCATTTAGATGCTCATAGATAGTGTGTCAGTTCAGTTTGACTCTGTTGTTCAGTTACTTCTAGAAATCCAGTATTACATTCCCCTTTTCCATTTCCACACCCATTCTAGTTGAGAGCAGACCTGCAGAGAAGGACTTGGGGGTGCTGGCGGGTGAGAGGCTGGATATGCCCCAGCCATGTGTCCTGAGAGCCCAGAAACCTCCTGTGTACTGGGCTGCATCCAAAGCAGCTGAAAGTAAGATTAAATATTAGGAAGAAATTCTTTACTGTGAGGGTGGTAGGGCACTGGCACAGGCTGCCCAGAGAAGCTGTGGCTGCCGCATCCCTGGAAGTGTTCAAGGTCAGGTTCGACGAGGCTCTGAGCAACCTGGTCTAGTGGAAGGTGTCCCTGCCCACAGTAGAGGGATTGGGACTGGATGATCTGCAACGTCCCTTCCAACCCAGGCCATTCTGTGATTCTAATAGGTACTGTCATTTTTTACAACATATTAGAGAAATCTTTAGGGTGGATACCTATATATATACATACATACACCAGCCTCAGTGTGATTCTGTTGCTTAAACAGACCAACTTAACTTCAGATATCCCACTGTTGTAGTCTTATAAAGATGACTTATACACAGGGTCCAAAAATACTATTTGGAGCTCTCCGTTTAACCAAGATGATCCTAGTTTTTCTGAAACAACAGTTGATAATCTATCCCACCAGCTTAATTAAGTTTTGTGCTTTCTTAACTCTCATCCAACTCTAACAGCTTAGATTATTGTTCTGAGAGGGCTTTTTCTTAATCTACTGCCTAGAATACAAGTGCCAGAATAAATAAATAAATATATTTTTTAAAGGATTAGAATCAAGTCAGAACAGACAAATATTTTAGTGGATTCAGACAACCACCAAATAGCAGAAAATCATACACATACCAACTGCTTTTCCTTTGGAAAAAAGCGGTTCTTGTTATGCCAAATGAATATGAAATAACGGCAACCATAAAAGCTTTACCAAAAATTATTCAAACTATTTCTCCCATACATAAAAACTATTACTGACATTAGAAAGTAAAGGTTATCCACTGTTTTAAATAAACACTAATATATATTCACAAATCCTTTGTTATCACTCTCAGCAAGAAGTATATGTCTGGGAGTTGTTAGATAAAACATTCTTCTACATAAACCCTATACAAGGACATGTAACAAAAAAGACAACAGAAACTCAGAAAACTCAGGGATTTTCCAGATACTGATAAAAGTATTGCTCTCCTCCACTCAAAACTACCTAAAACCTAGTAAGGGGTGTGGCCAACAGGAGTTGAACATGAAGCCAGGTGGGCAAGGTACCCAACAGCATCCTGGCTTTTATCAGCAGTTGTGTGGCAGCAGGACCAGGGCAGTGACTGTCCTCCTGTGCTGGGCACTGGTGAGGCCACACCTTGAATCCTGTGTCAAGTTTTGGGCTCTCATGGCAAGAAAGGCATTGAAGTGTGTCCAGAGCTGGGGAAGGGTCTGGAGTACCAGTTCAATGAGGAGCAGCTGAGGGAGCTGGATGGGGTTCAGTCTGGAGTAAAGGAGGCTCAGGGGGGACCCTCTCACTCTCACACAACCCCCTGACAGGAGAGTGGAGCCAGGTGGGCATCAGTCTCTTCTCTCAGTCAAGTAATGCCAGGACAACAGGATATGGCCTCAAGATGCACCAGGGGAGATTCAGGTTGAACACCATGAAGAATTTATTCATGGAAAGGGTTGTCAAGTACTGGAACAGGCTTCCCAGCAAGGTGGGCTCACCATCCCTGGAGGCATTCAAGAAATGACTGGATGTGGCACCTAGCGCTGGGGTTTATTTGACAAGGTGGTGATCTGTCAAATGTTGGACTCAATCTTTTAAGTCTTCTTCACCTAAATGATTCTGTGATTACACAGTGATGCAGGTGCTGCAATGATATTAAAAAGGCAAATAGTCTAAATCTGACACTTTTCACCTGTTTTCACTAGAAGCTTCACAGGTGAATAACTATGTCATCCCAAGAAAGAAGAAAGGGGAGAATTTATTTCAACCTTTAAATACAAATGGATGCAACTATCAGCCAAGGGCCAGGGAACATGACTACCAGGACAAGTCTTTCCAAAAACAATTAAGTCTTTCACACATATTGTTCAAAAACAGCAATGACAAAAAACACATGATGAGTGAAAAACGGTACAACTATAAGGTGACACTGGTAACTGGATGTGTTGCTTTAACTAATTTTTTTCCGCTTCCCCAGTTTCCATGAAGCTCTGAACTAGAATGACTGAATCATAGGGAAAAGAAGATTTACTGAAGCCAAGAAAGAATGCTTCAATAAACATCAGTTGTATCCACACAAAAATTAAAGGGGAAAAGGGGGGAAAAAAGGGGGAAAAAAAAAAAATGAGTGGGGGAGGAAAAAGAAACAAAAAATGGGAAAAGGAAAGCTTCCAGAAAGGTGAGCATGAAAGCACAAGAGACAAAAAGTTTAAATTATGTCCCTTCACCTGAGAAGTCAAAACTACAGAGAGAATCTGAACACAGGACCTTGGTTGAAAAGGAACATTGAGAAGAGACAAGGCTACAGCAGAAAAAAAAAAAAAAAGTTCTTGGAGATACGTACAATCTGGGAAGATCCCTATGTTACAATCTTATTATTCAGGCAACATGCCATTGGATGCCTCTGAAATAAAAGTTTTAAAAGAAGCTATTGAAGAAATAAAACATTAAATTGTCCCAAAGAATTTGTCAGGACAAGACAGCATTCACTAGAGATTCCGAGGAAAATTCCAAAATGACATGGGGTGATGAGATACAAAACAGTAATTCATCCTGCCTTGTAATGGCCAGTGTTATCTGTTGGCTTTTAGGACTCCACGCCACTGTTTACTGCATAGTTTAAATATATGTATCATGTTAAATATCTGGCATTATCTCTACTTAATTAACTAGAAAAATATTTTTTAAATATTTAAAACTATAATATTGCACGGTGCGCCGACATTGCACTGAATTTCAAACCTAATGTACTACATCAAGTAATAGCACAATATGTAGCAGAAGCAAAAGAGTGTGTCCTTCCCAGTGTCTTAGAAAAGGTCCTTGGACAAGAGCCAACTTGGAAACATTTCATGGTGATGGGATTTCACTAAATAACACTAATAACCACATACTTACCACTAATAATAACCACTTTTATCTTACAGAGGGAGGAACTACTTAAATACTCCTCACCGCTTCTACTAGTATTTTTAGTTATTTCTGAATGTACCAATTCTGGCTGAGATAGAATTAACTTTCTTCACATTGGCTTAGAGGGGGCTGTGTGTTGTATTTGTGCTGAAAACAGTGTTGATAACACAGGGATGTGTTTGTTACTGCTAAGCAGCACTTGCTAAGACTCAAGATTAAACCACAAAACTGTAGTGTCAGTCCCAGAAAATAGAGTATACTTCCATTTAATGCAATTTCATTCTGTTGAGAGTGATTTAATTAAAAATAATTTAATGAATCCCAAAATATCGAATGGTTACTCACTGTCATAGAACTATCAATAATCTCACAGAAATGTTCATAAAATTATCATGCAGAAAAAGTCAGAACAGGTGGTGTAGTCAAACCATGATAATCATAGTGGTAACACGTTTTTTCAAATATTGCTGTTTATAATTTGTTTTGTAGCAGCTGTTTTAACATCAGCACATAACTCACAATAAGGACATTTACAAAAAGTGGTTAAGGAGTTCTCCTTAGAATTAGTATTACCTTTCAATACCTATTAGGATACTGGAAAACTCCACAGGACTGCAGCATTCTGACATCTGAGAAGTATTTATAGACCCATCAATCAGATAATTCCAAAGCAATATACTCTACTGAGCAGATTATTGTCTAATTTTTACTAATGTCAGTCAGTGGATCTCATCTCAGCTCTTATTTAGAGGATCTGAAAGTCTACATATAGTTAGAGAATTTAAAATGGATAAATTATTTAAAACTTGTAGGACGCTTGCACAATAGTTTAAAATATTTTTAAGAGAGAAACTAAAATAACTCAGAGTCAGTTTCTTTAAAAAATAAGATGATAGACATTTTGTAATTTATTCCACTCAAACAGGAATTCTAAAAAGAAGCTGTCAATGCATGGGGGAGTTTCTACAGTGGTCATTCAGATTAGTTCTCTAAATTATAACTACTCTAAATCACTAACACTATCAAAAAATCATTAAGACTTGAAAAAATGTTGAGCTTTTCAACAAATCTCTCTTCAGTTTTTCACCTTAAGATTTAAAAATTTATTATGCAAAGATAATGCAAAATTTGATTATGATGTAATATTTGGAAATAAACCCCAGGTTTTTAATGACTCTAAATTTTAGAATGAATACAAAAATGCTCAAATTAGTGTTTGATTTTTAAGTTTTATATTTTGTTATCAATTTTGTCAGCCTGTTCCATAAGGGCATCAAACTACTTATTTCCAGACTTATGACTCATTTTTATTTCATTACTCATATTACCAAATCTCACAAGTAATTCTAAATTCACAATATTCACACTATATTTCCAAATCAAGTTTCATCTCCATATGTTTAAATGCACTTAGAGGTTTTTTCCACAAAATACTATGCCCAAAAATACCATAATTATTAGCCATCCCTCAATTCACAGATTTACCTTAACTCAATTTTTATCCCCTGTGCATGAAAATCTATGAAAAACCTACCCTTCTTTTAGCCCTTATTTCTTAAACATGCTGCTGATCACGAGTGCATGTTTCCTTGGAATTTGATGCATGATGATTTATGATTTAGCTTGTGTTTTCTTTCAAATGGAATTGAGGATTTGTGAATACTACACTATTCACAAGATTTGCTTACTTTGGGCTTATTGACTGTAAACAATTCAAAATGGAGGAAAATACAGGAGATGATGAGAGCCTCTTTCCACCACTCTGGTTCCACCACTATTTTTTTTTCTGTAAAAAATAACCTTTATTTTTCAAATATGTGTCATCAGAGCACACCAACGTAATATGTATACTTATATTGAGGCTCCTATTTCACTGAATGATACAACTAATACAATTTCTGCTGGCAAGAGAAATAGAAAAAGATTGTTTAGTGCAAGACTATATTCATACAGGAATTGCTGTTGGGTATGTTTAAGATGCCTATAGCTGTATAATTTAAAAAATGTTGGATATGCAAATATATCGTGCATGTTTTTTATTATGCACATACTTATACCCATAAATATTGATGCTAAGCTAACTAAGAGGCAAAAAAGATTTGCAGAGATAGAGTGGAAAGAATAAATATTTTAAATTAATTTTCTGATTAGTGAATTAACTAACCTATTATTGTATACTACCTGCTGGCCATTAGATTTTAAACTCTCAAAACAAAACCACAATGACGAAGTTCTCTTGAAGCCAGTCCCTCTTAAACAAGAAGCATCGCTGAACGTAAATAAACTAAGATGAATTTCAGAAACCTACTGGACACTTTTATAGTCAGGTAAATTGCAGACTTCAGGAACAAAACATATACATCTTGTGCCAAGTTTTCTGCCTACAGAACATCTTGCTATACAGACAGAAATTGTACGGTACATCCTGACTTGAGTGAAGCAAACAGGAGTCAGCACTAACGGAACAGCAGAATAACAACCACTGGGTATCAGCCTCACTTCCACCAACCGCCCCCTGTTCATTCGTTTCTATTTCTGACCTATGAAGTCTGCAGTTTCTATGAAGATGAAAAGAAAGAGCTATTAAGAGCATCTTCTGGTATTGTCAGATGCATCAAAAGCTGCCCTTCATCTTTTGCTTCTCCCCTTCTCACCTTCTGCAATTTCATCTGTAGAACAGAACAAAAGCAAGAGATCTTTTTCTTAACACCTTTATGTCCACCAATAACAAACAGCTTCCCAGCTGCACTTTTTTGGCATTACATCAGGGTTTTATGCCTTTGTTAGTCTCCAAGGATGCAGTGCAGACCAAAGGCTTGAATACTTTCAAGACTTCAGGCATTGCACACATTACAATATTCAGCTTCATGAATGAAAGGTGCTATAATACAACCTAAATAAAACCCATAACTTGACTCTGCAATTATCTGTTCTGGTTTTAAATCTTTTTACACTCTGAGAATACATGGGGTCAATTGCATTCAATTCAGGATTGTGCAAGTAACTTGCACCTATTACAGTGTTTGCTCAGGGAATTTGATACAAATGTTTTCTTTCATGAAAACTATTTTTATTGCTACTGTTATTTTTGATAAATGTTAGTAAGCTGAAGGGAAAATAGAAAATAACTTTTAAGTCTTCCTATGCAGGCAGCTTGTGTACCTACTATGTACTTCTAGATTCAGTGATCAACAGAGTACAAATGAAAGCTTAAACAGCCAAGGACTGCCCTGACATCTCCTCTCTCTCTAACATTGTGTTATGATACGCAAGACCATTTCTTCAAGGTACCAGAAGAAGCTGCTAGGCAGAACTACAATATCATCTCAACATATTAACTTTAACACAGAAAGTTTACAAATGCATTAAAATGTGAGCATTCTCTGAAGAGCAAGTAGATTCATTTGAAATGCAGATTTTCTTTCTAATTATTATGATTATTTTACTTTTTTAAAGGGTCTGGGGGGAAGGTATACCTCTTTTATTAAAGACATTTTTCCTTACAAATCACAGCCTAGTTTCAATTGGAAGTGACCTCTGGAGGTCATTTTGTCTAGCCTCTGTGCTATAACAGGGCCACCTACAGCCAGTTGCCCAGGAACTTCATGTATTTGCTTTTCTTTTCTTTGAAATGAGGAGTTCTTACATAATAACATGTATTTTTCCCCCATTACTGTCACAAGGCAAGGAGCTGTACTAGACCTCTCAGGAAATAATCAACTGGCTGGCCTTAAAAATAAATATTACAGTCTCCTAGGGTTGCATGGGAGACTACAAAACTGACAGAACACGAACCCTCACCAATTAGTTTATTCCATCAAATTCAGTAACTACTATAATAACAAAATTCAAAGAACGCTGTTAGTAAAATCAGTACTTTCTTTCTATAGCCTCCCTCTGCCAAAACCAAATTAAGAGTCTATTTCTTGCATTAGATTTGCCACACTTCAAGCAACGTATCTTAGTTGCACATTTTGAACTGGCTTGGCCAGTAAAACCACTGCCTAGGTAGGCATACAAGTTATGAAATTCTGTGTTTGTAATTAAAACCTAAATCCAGGTAATGCTCAGCTTGTCACTAAGCACTGAAGAAATAAATTCATCTTTATCTCCAATCAGAAAATTTCTTCAAGAACTCAAATGATGTCATTTGGTGTGCAAAGATAAAGTTTGGTTTCCTTCAAGAGACCAGAAAAGACAAAGGAATACAACACAGCCAAATAATTTAAGGAGATTCTATTTTGTACTCATCTCTTTTTTTTAGATCATACCAAATGCTTAGGTATACTGAATCTTCTAGTTCATGTGTATTTCTGAATACATATTTTGATAGACTTAAGATCAGTCATACACTATTTGTAATGACAGACACTTCAGTATGAACACATTTTCAGTTAAGTAAATTTGTCATGTTCATTACCCTGTGAGTCCTCACACGAATTTTCTGTTCTTCAGGAAACTCCAGTCAGGAGATAATTCAAACTGAAATAATAGCATTCTGCTGCAAATTAGTCTAAATATCAAAATTAAAATCCAAGCCTGCTACAGTGTATATTAAAAAAAAAGACAGATTTTCAGATAAACATTTTACATGCATTTTTTCACCATCAATTGGCATTGGGTAGCTTTTGTTTCGTTCAGCGTGGTTTGCTTTTTTCATTAGAAGGGGATTATTTGGGGGATGTTGTGTTTTTTTTTTTATTGGGTGGGTTTTTTTTTTTAATGGTAGACAGCTTCACATTACTTCTATAAGAGAAACCCCAAAATCCCTTCAACATTAGTCTTTTTTTTAAAATAGCTACTCGTACATGAAAATTCTCTACTGTGAAACATCCTTTGAAACAGGATTTTTGGCATTTAAATTAAAGAAGTTGCAAATCCTAACATGAACAAGTAATCCAAAATTTTCAAAAGTCAGGTTGACATTTTTTCCTTATTATTACACTTATACATTAAACTTGTAAAGTTTTGAAAATTCCTGAATCTATTTCAGTGATGAACCCAGACCATATCTTTCATACTAACTGTCAGCAAGCCTTTCAGATATAAAATGAAATAACTGCTGATCTTGGCTCTTGCTTGGCTCTCCAGTCAAGGAATCAGCTGATGGGTGGGAATGAGGGAGTCTCCATTGGTGGGATATTGCTGCTGGTGCACCATTGTTATAGCGATAGTGATAGTGTTCTTCCACCCTCAACAACCCCACAAATGAAGGGTTCTCTGAGAGACCAGGCAAGGTAGGCAGCTGCTTAATTTCCTCCATCTCCAAGGCAGCAAAAAACACCCAAGGATGCCTTTTTGGGACCTTGACACACCCTCTCCTAAGGTAGTCTCTGGCAAGGATACTCAGTCTCTGGGCCAGTCACAATAGGATGTTTCAGACATTCATTTATGGTCAGGCTGGTTTTAATCTCCAACAGAGTCTGCTGTTGGAATCCCCGTCAGTCCAGAAATACAGCTGGGTTCTGCCCCTGCGCAGCTTGATGGCATTAGGGTTCACTGCACACCAGTATTGACTAGAGCCTTATACTCCTGCAGGTCCAACATTCCAGGCCATGGGATCCAGCCAGTACAGTAAATTTCGCTGCCCCTCTCCTCCACCAGGCAGGGCCCCTCTAATACTGATCTCACAGGATTCTCCACTTATTTTTTGTAAAGGTGGATTAAAACTTATCTCTGTAGAGTCAGAAGTAAAATCAGCCTTTCCACACTGCCTGAGAAACTGTCCACTGGAGCAGGAACTTTCCACAAAGATCCTTGACTTGCTTTTGTTATTCCCTGTAATTCACATACTTGTGCCTGTAGGCTTTCCATCTCAATTCCTCATATCCTGTCAGTGGTCCCACAAGTAAAACCACAGGGTATCCTGTGGCAGTACCTTCTGTATCATCTTTTGAGCCAAAGGACACCTGCAGTCAATCACTGAGGTACGAGCCCATACAGGTGGGGAACTGGACATATTTCCTCTGAATTGCTGGAACTCAAAGGACAGTTTATCACACAGTTTATCCACAGCTGAGATGAGGAAGGAAGAAATACTGTCATACATTCATATTCCTCAAGTTGGTGAATGACTTCATCCACTGTTGCTGCTGCACTTTCCTTCCAGACTAATGTAGCCAGTGGCTTGGTGTGTGACAATGGGGCACTCCGTACAAATTTCTTCTGCGTGGATCACATGGGCCAGACTTCATCTAGATCTGTGGCTGTGTGTTGTTCAGGCCATAATAAGTCATCTCTCACAGGGCTAATTCCCCTAGTTATTGGATACCTTTCTCTGTGCAGTCCATTTTCCTGGGCAACACATAGCATCTTCCTTGGAGGGAAACCTTTCCCTCATGATTGATAGGATCACCTCCAGAGGCTAAGGACTTGAGTCTCTTCTCCAATTACTTTGTCAATGCCTGCTTCCCCAGAAAGTGACCCCGGCTGTTTGTCTTCTCTACCATCTAATTCCAAACTGCTAGCCCAAATATCCGAGCATCGGAGCAGTCAGGTGGTAACATATTCACTGGGATGATAGCTGAAATCTTTCTGTATATCCCACAGCTCACCCAAGGACAGGAAGTGGTTTTTAGCCCTTGCTCTGTCTCTTCCTCCTGTTCCTTCTTTGCCCTCCTTGTTCTCCATTACTAAATAAGATTTTTTTTTGCATTTCCTGTTGTTTACAGGGACAATAACAGCAGAATATGGTGGTTCTGTGGCTCAGCTCCAGGGCCTGTTATTGGGGTTGGAGCAGCTACAGGGCCCATTGTCCTGTTATCAGCTCCAGAGACCTTCTCTTCCCTTGGAGGGTACTGAGTAGCACTGAGCAAGGTCCAGCAGGCCTGGGCCAGACCCCAGCACATTGCAGAGATTTGTGTGTGTATCTGAAATTGCCAGATGCACTTTTTCCAAATATTTTGCTAGTTATTCTAAATTCTGAACTTTTTCAGGTGGAGAATTCTGGACTTTTTCAGGCATTCCAAAACACTGGAGGCACCCATTGCCTCATACTATCCCACAGACCCTGCTACTCATAAATATCCAGCCTCAGGGCAGATCTCTGGCTGATGTTCTTAATTAGTTCTTTAACCTCAAAAAAACCAGAACCATGTGCAGTAATGTGCTAGTTCCTAGCAAAAGGACCAGGTTTGTTTCAAGGATATTAAAAAATTTTTAAAATTCTTTAAATCTACTTTAATCAGCCTGGAGTCAGAAAGGGATATCCCTTTATGTCTTCCCCATAGGCTGACTCTCCAAGGAGAAAAGGCAAAAGGTGGTATTATTAATAGTTCCCAATAGGTGATTCCTGGTATACTGAATACATGTATCAGAGTAGTTTCATGCCCAGCAATGTTATCATATCAAAAGCCCTTCACATCACTTTTTTCTACTGCAAAGTACAAAATGATTATCCTTAGCTCAGGCCCCATGGAGGATAAACATCACCACAGGGAACAGATAGAACAAGTCTTAACCCTGAGAACAAGCACAACCCTGAGAGCAAATAAATCAACATTGTGACTAGAAACTACTAAACTTACACAAAGAATGCTTACAACAAATTTGTTCTAACATGCTCTGGTCAGATCTGTCATTATCTCAACCCTTTGATCCCCATATTGGGGGTCAAAAAGGACTGTCATGCTTTAACCCCAGTCAACAATGACATACCCTGTAGTCACTCTCCTGCCCCTCCACCCAGAGAAGAAGGAAAATGAAACTAAAAGCCGTGAGTTGACATAAAATCCTTTTAATAATTGAAACAAAGTAAAATATCATCATAAAAAAAATAGTAATATTGATAGTAATAAAAGGGAGAGAGACAGAGAAAACCCAACAAAGACAGGCGATGCACAATACAATTGCTCACCATCCACTGACAAATGCCCAGCCTCTCCCCAGGTAACTCCCACATTTGATATGCGAGTATGATATTATGTGGTATGGAATACCCCTTTGGACAGTTCAGGCCAGGTGAATAGGCCATGTTCCCTCCAAGCTTTTTGTGCACTTCCTCGCTAACAGAACATCAGACATGGAAAATCCTTGATTTAGGGTAAACACTATTTAGCAACAAACAAAACAATCAGTGTGTTATCATCCTCATTCTTACACTGAATCCAAAACACAGCACTGTACCAGCTACAAAGAAAAAAATAACTCTATCCCAGCCAAAATCAGTACACTTCATACTGTTTATGTTAATTTGTTCAATCTCAGTAATAAATATTTAATCAATCACATAATCTCTTTGTGACAAAAAACACAGAATACATCAGAATGTGGACTGAGGTAGGCTGTAAAAACTTCAAAGATAAGACTTGCATAGGTTTGGTTGTTTGACAGGCACAGGATCAGCCCTGGCAACAGGAAAGTCAGAACAAGTTCTGCTTGGAAGGCACTTGGACTGGCCATACCTGAGCAATGAAGCAAATAGTGCCAAAAAAAGCAGAACTGATGGGTCCCATGAGGGGCTCCTCCTGTGAGTGACAGTTATCCTCATCCTGACCTGGCCCATGGACTTGCTTTCCTGGGATTAGTATCCTTAACATGGCAGAGATTGCTGAGGTTCACCTATTTCCAAGGCCACTTCTCTTTGATAATTATTCACATGGGGACCACTGACATCAATCAGGGACCCAGACAGGGCTCCCATTCATCCCATGGCCAAGGAAAATATCTTAGTAAGGAGCAAAAATATCCTACAGATGAATGAACCTCAATATCCAACTAAAGACAAGAAAATCCTCTATATGTGCAAATAGGTCTTCTTGTAGTGTCAGCCAATAAGGGTTTCAGTTCCCCAGTAGGTAAGTTCCCCAGAAAACTGTCTAACTTTATTCAATATTTAAAATTTTCTAATCAACTTTCCAGATGAATGGAGCTAAATACTAAAGACAGATTATATCACATTCCAAAAAAATGACAGATTCAATTGCTTGACCAAGGGAAAAAGAGAGAAGGTGACAATAGCTGGGAATTAGAATATTCCATTTCAAACTGCTTTGCATGTTCTTATACTCATTTCTGATCAATTCCTGCTTCTTTAATACTGCTGATTGTGCAAATTCACTTTGCATCATCTGCATTTTCTACTTTTATTCAGAAAAAAGCAATTCTTTTCATTTGAATGATCCTTTTAATGGGCTAATTATAAATATAAAAAATAAATTTAATAGAAAAAGTACAGATGGTAATCTCAAGTTATAGAGACCTTAATTTCATTTTTTATTAAAAAAAATATTGAAAATATTTTATAACACTGGACATGCAGTAGTGCATTGATTTAGATGAAGTCAAAAAAGCTTGGGTTACCATCTTTAAGTGTAATAAATTATCATAGAAGTCAAGTTATCAAAAATAATTTTTCTTCTACATTAGACAAATTTAAAAAAATATGCTTAATATTCAGTAAGTCAGCAAATCTGATCATGCTGAGATCATGTGCATAAAGTGACATTTTATTACCTACGTCTTATATCCACATTTTGAGACAGCTCCCCACAGAAGAAAATGAAAGAGAAAAGCATGTTATATACATTTTAAGATCACATTATTACAATTGATGTTCTACAGCAATGCAAAAAACAGAAAAAAAAATTATTAATGAATATACTTCTTCAAATTCATGTGTCAGCATTAGGTGGGGTGAGAATTTATAACTCATCTCAAAGATTTATTCTGAAACTACTATCAAAAGTTAAGTCTAGACAAAACGTAACTTTTATTTCTTTTGACATTTGCTTGATACACAAAATTACATTTCAGGAACAGTCAATCCAAAGACCGTATTTCTGTCACTGAAATCACGTCTTTTGATGGAACTTCACTTTTTGCTGAGAAAGTATCCAAGAAAAAAATAAATTATTTGCTATGGCTCTGTGAATGCCATGCAAGTCTTCTGCTGATTTCATCACCAAGTTTTTAATTTGGAAAGAGCTAAACTAAAAGTTCAGCATAACTGTGAATACGTCGGTCACACAGGAAAAAAACCCCAGCAAACAGAATCCTTAAGGGACCATAGTATATTTCTTACATTTTAATCTCTGCAGAGTGACAGGATCCAAAAGAAAAGCTGTAGCATTTCAACCATAAAAAGTTCTACAAAAAGATTGCATAAATTTTAGAACTAAGTACTTGCTCTGAACATATGGAAAAAACCTTATGGAATGTAAATTATCTTGGGTAGTAAAAATTTCTTAAGTTTATTTTCATTCACGTTTGTCTCAGCTATAACATGTAGTCCAGTATAAACCACTGTGATGTTGCTTTATGAGCTAATTACACTAAAGAGACAATAAAATTTAAAGGTTTGGAGGTCTATAAATTTATAGGAGAGTAAACTTATACTTCTATATTTGGGCCTCCTACTGCATTGAGAGCTGGAAAGAAAGGCTGTCTCTAATGCAGCACTTCAAGCAGAACAGGCAGGGAACTCCTCTGGCAGATACCTCTCCATCCCACCGAAGCACAAAGAAATAAATGCAAAGAAAAAGAAGCAAGACTACTCTGGATCATCCCATCAGTGTAAAAAAAAAAAAAAAAAAAATTGAGCAAGTGGAGATTTCCCGATAACATAGCCTTGAATTTCAGCAGTGTAAGAAACTTTTCTTTTCCACGCTCTGCAATTACTTTTTTAAAATATTTTTGTTAAACACTGTAAAAGCATAGCTAGAGGATACTCTAGAGCCCAGGATTTAGAGGAAAGCAATAAGGAACATTCTTATACAAATCACTATTTTCAGTTTTAGGATTTAAGAGCTTCTAATAGTTTCTCATTAGACTGTTCTGCTTAGTGTTCATTACTATAATACCATCTACCATAAAGGCTCCCTCCTTTCCAGATCCTTCTCCAGGCATTGAATAACAAATATATATATATATATTTTTTTAATCCCCAATTAAGCCTCATAAGCAGGTTGAGGGATGGGATTCTGCCCCTCTGCCCCCTCTGCTGAGACCCCACCTGCAGTGCTGCATCCAGCTCTGGGGTCCCAGCACAGGAAGGACAGGGACCTGTTGGAGCCAGGCCAGAGGAGAACACCAAGGTGATCAGAGGGATGGAGCAGCTCTGCCATGAGGAAAGGCTGAGAGAATTGGGATTGTTCAGACTGGAAAAGAGAAGGCTCTGGGGTGACCTAACTGCAGCCTTTTTGGTACCTGAATGGAGCCCACAAGAAAGAGGGAGAGAGACTATTTACAAGGGTCTGGAGTGACAGGACAAGGGGCAATGGCTTCAAACTGACAGAGAAGAGGTGTAGATTAGATAGTAGGAAAAAATTCTTTACTGTGAGCATGGTGAGGCCCTGGGACAGGTTGCCCAGAGAAGCTGTGGCTGACCCATCCCTGGAAGTGTTCAAGGCCAGGTTGGATGGGGCTCTGAGCAACCTGGGATAGTGGTGCCCCATCCATGGCAGGGGGTTGGAGCGAGATGGTCCCTTCCAACCCAAACCATGCTGGGATTCTGTGATCTTCTTACAGACACTTCAATCAAAGTGTTCTTAACACGTTACTGATCAACACTTAATTTTCAGTAAAATTATGGTCAATTAATATAATTTCTAAAAATACCTTCATTAGAGCTTTTAGATGTGCGTACTCTTATGCCTCTATTCGCTATTGATATTTATTTGATCTCAAGTTCTTTATCAACCAGATGAAATTCTGGAATTCACAACTGGATTTTCTCCATCTGAAAGTCACACAGAACCAAACTTAATATTTGATAGTGTCCCTGAGGCTGGGGGAAAGAATGAATGCTTCTCTCTTTTCCCTGAAATGATATCACTAACAAAACCACCAAATACAAGCTGCTGTTTAATTGTGGTCAGATTAGGTGAGAAATGGTAGAAGAATAACTTGTAGGGAATCTGTTCTCCCACCACTGCAGATGCTTCCTAGATAAGAAAACAAGGACCTTTCCAAGTTATCTGAATTCTTGTAGGAAGTGGCTGATGTCTCACAGTTGTAAACAGAAGTCCAAACAATTAAGATAAGTGTTTTACTGACCCATGTGAGGATGAGAAAATAAAAATCTGTTTTCCTTCCTTGAGAAGATAAACTTTCTCATTAAATGGGTTGGCCTTAAAACCTATGTGGCTTGTTCGATTTATTGAATTCAGTCTGAGAAATTGGAAATCTGAACTCTCAGAAATTGCTTTTATTTTGGGTACCATTACAGAGCTCACCTTAATAAATAAAAACATTTAAGAATTATGTAAATCTCTTTACGCATGGACATCCATCCAAAACCTGCAAGAACGTTTTACAATGAAACAGGAACGGCATAAATGCAGTACAGTGATACATGGCTTTTTCTCAGTCCCTCTCCTGATCATTTCTGCTCAGACATACATATATCCAATTTTATATAATTAAAAATATGTTAGCAAAGAATCATCACTGCAAGTCCTAACAGTTCTGTAGATGCAACTAGTAGCATCCATATGTGGAATCTTGGAACTGAACATTTTAAAAATTTGCTATTACTACAATTTATGATAAAAATCAGTGGTATGCTCCATGATGGTAAGGAAAGATTTGTAATTTAAAAAAAACCACCCCTCCCCTCCCCAAAACAAAAAAAGCAAGGAAAACACCCAACCTATAACAACAAGTTAACAAAGGTCTCATTTTGAAAGAAAATTTATTTAACCCTGGGGATTTGAGTACATTCCAGGTAGAGATTTAATTTTTTTACCTTTCTATGCAGCTAAACCTCATATTTGTGACATACTACAAAATTATTTTCTGTGCTGAAAAGGCTTCTGTTGAGTCTAGAAATATCTTCTAGCTACATTCCCTAAAATCTATCCAGAGATATAAAAACCTACTATACTTTGTACTCTCAGACCTTTTTCCATTATTTCCTCTTTGACTATTTTTCCATTATTGTGATTGATGAAGATTGGAACATTTTGAGTACATTAAAGGAAGATCTTATTCAAATATTGAACTGACTGCTGCTTAGTTCTAAACTAGAAATGGGTATATGGATATTTTTCATCCTCAAACTGATCATGCAAACAGACTGGAAGTTTAATGACTTCCTGCTATTGGGAAAGATAAGAATTTTTCTTTCTCTGCATGCAATGAAAATTGACAGAGAGCTGGAACTCAGAAATGTAGCTTTATCGCCAGGTGAACAAGAGTATAACTACCTCAATTTGATCACAGATGTATAAAGTAGCATATGCTTTACTTACCGGGTGTGGGTGTGATCATATCATGAAAGAAGTCCTTCTAAACAGTACAGTATGTGCACACAATAATCTTTAGATGATCCCAGTATCATGCTTTTATATTATTCATGTTGGAATCAAAGATCCAAATCAAATTATTTCATTTCTAAAACCTTCATCTCACTACAGCATAGAAGAACTCTATTGTAATTTCCCTAAAAAAACAAACAAACAAAAAACCTAAACAAAACTGCCCAAACCTACACCACATACCCCACAAGAATACACAGAATTTCTGTTAGTGATAAAATGGTGCACACCGAGCTGCAGCTTTAATTTTAAGCCGTCCTTACTTTTACCACATCACAAATATGACTTCAATTGGTACACAGGAGCAAAAGAGGAACAAAGTCCAACAGCAGCTTCACATATGTAAGCAATACAGAGAGGATTTCAAAATGAACATGGAACACAAACATGAGTCTTAGACACTCAGTGTAATCCCTAAAATATCCATTTAAATTGAGAAGTTCCACATCACTGACTTTTGTTAAAAAAGCAACAGTTTCTAACTTTTCCAGAAGTGCATAGTGGCTTAGGCAGTTGAAATTTCAGTCTTATTAATTAAGGGTACACATTTACTTCTCTAAAATAGGGTAGCTGCTAAATTTCAACACTGGATATAATCTTAATGAATTCTGACAAAACAAAAGTTTATACACCTTTTTAAGAATATAAAATTAGGAACAAAACCCCCAGTGCTTCACGTTAATAGCGGTTTTATTACAGGGAGTAAAGAAAACTTGGTTTCAACTCAAAGCACCCAAGTGCCAGCACTATATTGAGACACACCATGAAATACACTTGGATGAATTCCAAGATTGAGAACCACCAGAAAAGCAATTGAGTGTTTAAGAGTTCATCTATCTTTCTGACATAGTATGGATTCAGTCCCCCCAGATGAAAACGTCCTGGCAACCTCAGCAATAAACCAGCAGTCCTAGTTTTACTCTGTCAGTAACTAAATGGAAATGTAAAATTTTACTGCATCGTCCTGTTTTGACTTAGAGGCCAGAGAAAGACATGAAAAATGCAACATATTTTAAATTAATGCTATATAACCATAATTTCCCTAAAAACATTACATTTACTCATAAAGATTTTGCTCTCTAAAAGTTGTTAAATACTGGGATATATACAAAGACTACCAGACAGGATATGCCACGGTAAGAAATACAAAATTAAAAAAGGGGAATTGGTTCCTGCACTTATATTTTGCACATTTCCTTTATTAGCACTATGAATCAGCCTTAATTACTATATGAGTAGAACTTATTCCTTAAATATCAACAGGGATGTAGTGATATAACTCCTAAACCATATGATATACCACCCTAACACATCTTGAACAAAATTTGATCATACAGCTCTTTTGGAGGCAGCAGCAAGTGCATAGGTAAAGACATATCACCTTATAAACACTCAGCTGTTTGGATTTTTTTAATTTCCTCAATATTGATATGAATTGCAATATGGAGAAACAAAATTTCATGCCACACTACACAAAATTTATTAAAGGTCATCCTACGCAGACCTCTACAAAGAGTATCCATATATTCACAGCCTACTTAGAGTATCTAAATAAATGTTTTTAGGGCTTAGAAGTCAGTTTATAGAATAAGTTCCACTACCAACTCAGGTGAATGCAAATTCCCTGTACAGGAGAAGCAAGAACATGACTTCAAGCAATACAGTTGTTTGATTATATTTGCTGTTCTTACCCTAAAAATTTCCTTGCTTTCAGAGGCCCTCCCCTTTTGCACAGATTAGTTCAGATTAAAATAGTTGAAAGGGAAAACGAAAAATAATTTTAAAATAAGGCACTTCAAGAAAAAATATCACAAAAAAAAGACTTTGTGAAAGTCACTTTCACTCTAAACAGCAAAATTGCTACGAAAAGAGCATGGAATTCAGTGCAATTTATAGCAGATATTAGAGTCAAAAGAGAAAGAAGTGGCCAAAAGTATTAAAGTACACAGCTACTGAAGTATTACATAATGAATTTCCCAAGCCAGTTCCAGAAGGGTTATTTTTTTTTTCTTCTCATGTTTCATAAGTACTTCACAAGCTCTCAAATGCACGCTGTTTGAAGGGTTTGCATCTATGGTAAAGAAAGGAATTTAAATATACTTTATTCAACTATTTCAGATGTCATAACAACTGATAGAATGCATTTCTAGTCAATTTTTAAGAAGGAATGAATTATAAGTACTAGAGGATATGTATTTATTTGCTACCTTTTTTTTTTTTTCCAAGTGTTAACCTAATAATTGTTTGGCTTACATTAACAAAATTTTCAAATATCTCACTGAGTCTATTTTTGAGTCTACTTTGACAACTGTCCTTTCAAAATCTCCTTGGTTTTCTTTCCTCAACATAGTAAGCAGCAAAATTAAATCCAATGTCTTGGTATCTCTCAGTACTGTGAATTCACACACACACAAACACCCTACAAACGACTCCCCAAAACACCAACCAAATAAAATCTGCACACCAAACAATGCCGCACAACACTGATTCTGCCAAAATAAACTCTACCAAGCCATGAATGTGGGTCAAGATATGGACCTGTGTAGAAGAAACTAGGCAGCCACAGGCTTCCTATAAAAAATCACAGAATACGCTGAATTGGAAGGGACCCCCAAGGATCACTGAGTGCAACTCCTGGCCCTGCACAGGACATTCCAACAATCCCACCCTGTCCCTGAGACCACTATCCAAATGCTCCTTGAGCTTTGGCAGCCTTGGGGCTGTGACCCACTGGGGAGCCTGTTCTAGCACCTGACCACCCTCTGGGGGAAGAACATGTTCCTATTACCCAAGTCCTTGCAGTTGAGCATCTCCTGACAGCACAGGCCAAGTGCAGCTCCCACCATATACAGCCTGTGCCCATCAGGCCAAGCTGCAAAGCCTGGCAGACACCAAAGCCCAGCCTAATCAATAGTGTGAGCTGCCCACTCAGAAATGGATGTTCTGGTTATCACATTGTCCCATTCCTCCAAAACACCTCAGGGATGTAATCCTCTTTTCAAGCTCATTTGTTCAGGCCATCCCGAATGACTCGTCTCCCTAAAATCTGGACATCACCTAAGTCAGTTAAAAGACTTACCAAAATATTAGTGCTTGCTATACACACTGAAGGCTTACAGTGCCGTCTAAACTGCACCCTTTGTGTCTGGTTAAAGAAATGCCAACCAGGATAAAATATCCAAGAGTGTCGAAACTGGCACAGATCTTATCAGACAGGGGCTTGACATCCTGTTTTCCCCAACAGGAAGTTCCCTCTTCCCTAGTCCTGGGTCCTTATTCCTGCTAATGCACATCAAGAGAGAAGGCAGCTTTACTGGGATATGTCCCTTCACCCCAAGGTGAGGGACAAGAGCAAAGAGCAATGGGAGAAGCTTTCTTGGCTTTCCCAGAAGGACAATAAAAATCATCGAACCTACAAATGGTATAATCTTCTGAGAGAAAATCAGCAACTTGTGGTCTGAATCTCTGAAGCAGTATGAAAACATCTTAGTACATGATTTGAGCCTGAAATTTCCAGCTAGAGTTCTGTAAGGCAAATCAAATCTTTCCCCAAACCTTCAGTGTTTCTCCTTTTATCAAGACTATAAGATTGAAAAAGCCAAAAGTAGTGATAGCTTTCTACAATAAAAAAAATTTGCAATCAGTAAAGCAGGAAATTCTTCCCTGCTTAAATTTCACTTTCTTTAGTGATAGTTTTTTCATATCAGTTACCCTGCAGCTTATACTACCTGGTCTCATCAGAACTGGTCAGCTCAACAGTTGCAGGCTGAAATATACTACAAAATAAACCAAGAAAAAAGATTAAATTAGCATCTAATATCCTTTTTAGGTGAATTTCAATTTTATAGCTCTTAAGTAATAACTAGAAATTTGTTATTAAATTCAGAAATATATTTTCAGCCTTGAAACTCCTTGATGGATCAAAGAAAAATGGAATCCTTTACCCCCACAAAAGCTCAATACACAAAGAAAAAAAAAAAACCCTAATAGAAATTTTGCCTCAGCCAATTTTATTAGAATAATGCAGTATGAAAAATCAATGTAACATTCCCATATTTATGGCTTATAAGAGAGATTGGCTGTTCAGCTATGTAAATATAATTTGCTTGGTTGGGATTGTTTTCCCTTCCCCTTCCTTCCCTGAATTAATATTTTACGCACCTCGCACAACAGAAAAGAGAGGTGAGCACCACCTTTTTAAGACTTTTAAGAATTTTAAGACTCAATGCACAGAATTGATGCATTAACTCCTTGTGTCCCTTGTTTTTTCTATTCAGTGCTTATAGGTAACAATTTCTGTGGCCCATTAACCCTAAGAGGACTTTAGCAAAAGTAAATTCTGTAGTTCTCACCTGGAAGGATTATATGAACAGTATTTTAACTATAAAAAAAGACCCCACAAACATACAGACACACATCAGGTAAAGATCTGAGAACAGAGCATGGATTTTGCCATAAAGATACAAACTTCCTTTCATTTGGTGTCAGCCTATTCTTTGCTTTTTAATTTTCCTCTTAAAAAACCCAGCCAAAGGAAAAAAGCAACCAAAACCAAACCAGTTTTTAGCTTTTCCACAGGAGGTTCTCAAGCTTTAAGATTTTTATAGTTGTGTTTAAACCACTAAAGAACTCATAATGAGTATATGTTGTAAATAGTTATATCAAAATAATTACACTGTTCTACAAAGTAACATTAAATTTAAACTCAGCAATAAAATGGCTAACTTTTCCTTTTCAAATGAACCCAGAGGTCTATTAAAAAAAGGACCAACATAAATTTAAAAATTTGGGGTATTTGATTCAAAGTTTGTTCATGTAACAGATGTCAAATGACACTACATATAAACAATATATTTAGAAGCTTTAAATCAAAACCACATGATTTATTGCAAGTTGTCAGCTGTAAATTGGCTCTTACCAAACTGTTTTGACATTATGATTTATTTTTTGGTTAGGGGGGAAAAAAAAAAAAAAATCAAAGTAAATCTTTTTATGATCATTGTAGTTTCAGGCTATAGTAACAAAACCCATGTTTGCTAATTTATTTTTACCCCAAATCTAAATATTTTCCACAGAAAAAAGACATAATCACTGCCTTAAAAATCTCCCCTGATGTTAAAGGCATCTTTCATACAAGATTTAAGCTGGTCAAAGCACTTTGCACCATCCAGGCACGCGGTAGGTTCCTTACGTTATAGAAATTTTTTGAAAATACACAATAATCACTAATTTCCTTTCCAATTGAATCCTTGGAATCCACTCCAGGATACTCTTGAAATGTAACATGGGAATGTAAATGTGTAACATTTAAGAGATTACCTTATTTGTAAAACAAAAAAGACCACTCAGTTATGGACAAACAAGTAATTATGTTTTTCTGTAAAAATCTTAATCATACATAGGACTTTTTAAAAATCATATGGAATTATTTGCATAGTGCTTCAAATGCAAACCTTGTTTGGACAACTGTGATATTAAAATCTATTTTTAAGAATTTACCTCAAGACTTTTCATAAGATACTGTTAATACTGCACTTATTGTTCAGAAAATGTTTCCTTTTTTCACTGAGGAAAACTGGCAATTCAGCACTTCAGCAATGAGCATTTCTTTGCAACAGACTACAAAAACATGCTCCAAGAAAACACATTATGCAAGCACTGTACAGCCTAATCCATATTTTATAACTACAAGAATAAGCAGAATATATATGCTAAACACTCTTGAATGTTGGCTTCCCCCATCAAAATACCTGCATTGTTCTTCTTAAGGGAAGCAATGCAGACATTAATACAATTGTGCCAACAGAGCTCATGGCAATCAACTTGCATTCTGAAGGCATGGGATACTTTTCAGTTAGAGATCCAATTACATACAAGACACCACATTCAGCTATAAAATATTTCATGCATATTTACAGGGTTTTTTAAGCAATAAATGACTCATCTGATTTAACTAGCTTTGATGTTATGTTTCTGTTAAATTAAAAAATGCTCCAGTTCTGCTTGTTATTCCCTTGCTAGCTATGACATGCTGCCACCAGGTGGAGATAATTTAATAAGAAACCTATTTATGTACAGACAGTGGGAGGAACTTCATAATATAAAATTGTTACTGTAAATTAACCAATCAAGAAAAAAAAGGAAAATCCCTGAATTAACTACTTAACTGGGACATGTACTTTGTATCTACCACTAACATTAACATATAGAGAGGCCAAAACTTGATAAAAAATATCCTGAAAAATCCTCACAGGTTTGATCTTAGAAATTCAGAAATTCATACAGAAATTCATTATAAAGGTTCAGCAGCAGTCATCCAACCAGAGAACCAGTTAAATACAAGCCTGCAGCATTATACCCTTTCACCAGTGTGTGTATGTGAGTAACTTCTTAACACAAAAGAAAGACAAAGTAATTTGAGGCAACTGGGTCGGAAGATCAGTTACACAGAACTGCTGCTTCCTGAATATACCCAACAGATACCAGACAAATGTAAGTTTTAAGAGATGGCAGTAAAAACATGATTGTCAAAGACAATACATGGCTGCTCTCTTCACAGAAACAGATTATGGGAACAGCACATTATTTCCTTTAGGGTTTGTCATGCCACTTTCACTGTGGCAGTGTGTATTTTAAGGGAGATACAAACAGCTTTAGAAAACAGATATAAGCAAATACAACATTTGGATGATGTAGTAGAGTCATCCCGCCCTTTCCATGTTCTACACTAGCAGTGAAATCCATTCATAAGCACCTCCCTGCTTTAGGTAACTGGAAGAACAAGCTTTCTTTCACCCTTAAGTCCTTGCTGGATGTAGATAATGGAGAAAAGAAGGCTGAGAAACAAGGAAGGCACTGTATCATCCGCCACTTGACCCTCCGTCCTTCTCCAGCCAAAGACACTGCAGTACCTAAATCATGTCTTCTGTGTAAACTTCACCCTCTTCCAAGGGCAGACAACAGCAGATTCTCAGTCAGGAAGATTATACAGAGCTGGGTTGGTGGAGAAGTTCATAACTGACTGCATGTCAAAACAAAATTGCAAGCACCAAACCTCCAATTTAGCTTTACTACCAATTGCATTGCAAAGCAAAGATGGAGATGGTTTCCCCTCGGAAAAAGGCCTGTTAATTTTGTGTGTCTGTCTGTGGACCTACCTAATTTTTCAGATCTTTAGTATTCACAAGAACTAAAAGTAGGCATTCTTTTCTTCAGATCTAGAATGTCATTCCCTATTCTTCGCTGCACTTCTGATTTGGTTTAGTCCTTCAGTAGTTTAAAAAAATAATATCATCTTCATAAGCAATTGCCTTAGAAACCCCTGCTTTAAATTATTTTAATTTTTCATAGTATATATTCGAGAGTATTCTTTTTAATTTGTGACATAGAATTTCCTCTCTAGTTAGAGAGAAAAGTATAAAATATATTAATATCATGGAAGATATGAAGTCTTTTTAATTATACTTTGTTACCTTTTTTAAAAACACAGAATTAAGACATTGCAAGCAAAGAAAAAACACACCACAAGTATTTTAAGTTAATTCTTTTATATTCCTCTGACACAAGATTTAATATGTCAAAAAATGAAGACTAAAGTAGCAAAGTGAAGATTGTTTCAGAGGTGTTTTTAAAAGCAACGTTTTATTTCTAAATTACAAGCCTCTCACTGAATTGCACCTAGCCAAACCTGTTTAGGGAATACAGGTGGAAATCCTGTGGTTAGTGTTTTGCAAAAAGCTAAAGATTGTGTTCTAATATGGAATCCTTGATGAGATGTATCAATTAAGGACATATTGAATTGGAGTTATGATACCATTTAATGATCTAATGTGAGCCTGCAAGAGCATCTGAACATGGACCAGAAATAGAAACCAGGTGTTTCCAAAAACTTGAGAACAATCAGGCTGTATTAGATACTAGAATAATATGTATAAAAAGTTGCAAGAGCAGTTACATGGAAGCAGGAAGAAACTAGCATCTTCTAAACCTGTGCGAGCTCGTGCACATCACACAAAGTGTCATCCATGTTTTCTGATGGAATACAAGGGGCCAAGGTTTATGATCAAACAAAAGACATTCAAGCAATTATTAGGTGGCAAAAAAGAATTAACAACATTGGGAATGAATGACTGGAAAAAATTGTCTTCCACAAACTATAACTACAAATAAATTCTGTACTTTGACATATACTTGGATATTTTTATATACTTCCAAGTCATATGAACTGAACGTTAGCAGTGGCCTAAGTTTCTTTCCCCCATTGATTACACTGATATTCATCAGATGTATCTGATTAGCAAAACATGAGCAATATTGTATGATTTTTTTTTTTTGTGGTAAATCTTATAACCTAAATGACAGGGCACTATAATTTTAAATAAAGACTATACAACTTTGATTTACATCGCAGAGTATCTACAAATAAAAGAAAAAAACGTTTGTTAAGTTACAAAATTTGGAAGTATATCCTGCCAATGATAACTGCTGTTTCATAAGAGAGGATATGAAACATTCCAAACTCTTTCCATTTGTCCTTTCTTTTCAAGGAATGTGTGGAACTAGACTTCGACATGTTGAATGTAAATTATTTGCTGGCAATATGAATCTCTTTTTTTTCTTAGGCAAAAGTTGCTTCTACAGCATTAATTGAAACCATAAATAGTGCACATTTAGGAGAACATTTTCCTCTCTTAAGGGTATCCAGACTTCTTTGATGACTAGAAAGGCCAGAAAAAACAGCTACATTGACGAAATGAATGACACAAGCATAGGAAAAAGGCATAATTTTGTCTTACCATTAATTATTTAAAAACATAAACAAAAGTCACAAGTAAAATTCTTCTCATCAAGAGGAGTTACTTTTTAAGGTCTCCTCTGCAGAGAGTACAAATACTGATCATTTCACGTTTTCAGTTACAGTTTGGCAAAACTTACTTGGCTATGATTTCTCTAAATACCAGATTCTTCTTTGAACATACCCAGAAGAGTTTTTGTCAGTTCCACAAAAAAGTTAATGCTTCTGTTTTCCTAATGGCCATAATTTCTACTTTTTCTACTGTTTGAGAATTGCTACTTATTTTGTGAAGTCAAAGAATTTAGAAACTATTTATTTTGGTGTACAAGAGTGGACTCTACAGTCATATTTCAAAGCACTTGTGAACTGCTACCTATTTTTCATTTCAAATTTTGGACTTAATTATCACTAATCCATAATGAGAACACGAAATAAGTGAAAACTGAGATGATTCTCATTGCATGATAAATCATTGCATGGATTTTAGACACTTGAAATTCTAGAAAATTTCCTGAACAGATGTTAATAAATATAATGGATTATATTACGTATTAAATAGTTAATTTCAAGGTACTTTTTAATTTACCAAATACAGACTTATAGAAGAAATTTCAGTGTTTAATTCCAAAAATAACTTAATCAAAAAATCAGGAGAACAACACTTTTGGGGTAAAAGATCCTAGTGTCCTTCTGTAGGCACAACATTACAAAATCGCCCTCAAATCCATTTACCCCTTAAAACCACTTAATTTTATACATATATTTTTTAAAGGCTGTTCCAATTTTCTTTGCTGTTGTAGACAGAAGTAATCTTTACATTTTCAGACTAAAGCTGTTTAGTCATCTCAAACTCATTTGTTCCTTCATCAAGCACATACTGTAAAGAATAATTCTCTTTCCTTCCACTTGCCACTCCTGAATTGTTAAAGACTCCAAACATATCCCCTCTCCACTCCGGAGTAAAACCCATTTGGTCACATGTCCTGATACCCTTTCTGATCTTGCATGAACACTTACTCCTAAAAATGAATTGAACACAATATTAAAACAACAGATTTCATTGGAATATGGGAAAACGGTGTAACTAAATAAAATTACTTATATTTTTCCAGTATATGAGACTATAGGCTATATTTACACATACAGCCTTGTACAAGAGCAGCAAACCTGTGCTGGCCAGACATCTTTTACCTTTTAAACAAAAATACAGAATTTGCCAGTGAATCCTCAGTTTCATTTAAGATCATGGGATGGAAATTACCTGCTCATTCATTTTGGCTTCCACTTGCAATTCAAAAATCTTCCTATCATTACCCCTTGCCATCAGTTTTTCTTTGCTCTTTTTAATACCTCCTTCCCCTCCTTACAAAATCTTGGCATTGCAACAATGAATTGAAAAGATCTTGGATTCAAGAAGGCATAGGATAAACTCAGAATGTGTTCTACCATACTCAGAATGTGTTCTACCATCACCAGCAAGCTCAAGAAGAGTTACTAAAAGTAACAGCAGGAAATTATGGTGGGAGTGGTTGAGAAATCAGAAAGATCTGAGCTGTAAGTGTATAACTTGAGTTAAAGACTGTTTGCATATCATATGGGAAGTACTAGATTTTTTTATTTAGGTATCTGAAATTGACTTTTTTCCTAAGGTTTACAGGTCCCCCACCAGAAGGGAGAAGGCAAAGAGAAAGGAAGGGGTGGAGGGAGAAAGAGTACCACTCCTGTTTTCTACCACTCACACTAAGTTAAGGACAGACAAAACAATGCTGCTAGTGAGTCACAACCACTGTTCTACAGATACAGACAATTATGCATTACAAAGATAAAACATTCTGACTCGTGCATAGGGGGAAGCACTGCCTGGAGTCCTTTGGAACAAAACAGCACCCCTGTGTAAGAAGGAAACTATGGAAATGAGTGTGGGGGTGGCACAGAGCAGGAGGAACAACTGCTGAGGGTCTGGGATTCTCAATCTGCACATTAAGTGTGAGTACTCCTCTCCGCACAGGCTGCACCACTGGCAGTGTGCTGAGAGGTAGCATTTTATTCTACAAATCTATACAAAAAGTCTAGAATTTCGAGCTGTGCGAAGACCAGTTCCCTCCCTACTTCACTCTCTTAACATACATAACTTATTTTACAGAAGTTAAGAAATTGTAGACTCTTCCACAACTTTCCTTGCATTTAAAAATTCACCTAGCAGTCCAGCTTGCTGACAAACACTTACTCAAACTACCCATTCAGTATGATCCCAACTTGTGTTTTCCAGAGGGTGTTTTTGTTTGGCTGGGTTTTTATAGATGTATAACAGTATAAATTTCCTCCTGTTGGTAAGTTACTGACATGCCATTGCATGGCTTCCTCTGTCTCTGCTCTGCCTAAAAGGACATCCAAACCTTTCACTTTGCTGCAATCTAAAAATAACAGTGCTCAAATGAACTAGTAAAACAAAATAATTCTGCATTTCAGCAAAGCTCTATCACCTGTCACCACTGTAAGAAAAAAACTGAATCTGCCCTCTTATGCAAGAAATTGAATATGACACCTGTTACAACAGCCCCTTTTGTCTTCATTTATTACCAGTATCTTCATGCTGAGCTCAACATGACAGAATATACAAAAATACACCTTTTAAGAGAAAATTAAAGCAAAGAAATGTCATACATATACTAAAACTGCAGGTTGCATAGCAAAACGTTTCTGCTGGGATAACTGATTTAAAATTTGGAAAAGAAGAGGTCGACATGAAGCTTAAAGAACTAATTAAATACACAGTGGCTTCTAAACGTTCACAGCAAACGATTCACATTTCACTTGCAGAGGAAAATTTACCAAAAACAATACAGGCAAAACATGAATACTACATTATTGTAACTTTGTGCAAACAGCTTGCAAACTTAAGAAATCCCAAACATGAATAATTAGAACATGCACATCTGTGAGGAGGAAGAGTATTATTGTCTCACTCCCCTAAACTGATTTTGCACTTCATTTTAGATAAACCCCATACTCTCAGGTTCTCCAAATAAGTTGTGGTTTTAAAAATTTTTTCTTTCTTGTGATATCTCTTTTCTAACTAATATCTCAAATATTATTCTAACAGTTCAAGAGAGATTTCTTGTAGGATTTTTTTTGGAGAGGTGGGGGGAGAGGGAAGGAGGAAAAGGTGTGTTGGTGTTTTACTTTACACACGAGTGAAACAGAAGCTCAGATATTGAATGATATAACCCTTTATTGAAAATTACCCATAACTGACCATAATTTTGTCAGATAACTGGATAATGGAGTTACCTGGCATATTTTGACTTAAAGAATCAGTACTTTTAACTACCTAAAAATCCCTCCTAGAATTGACTTTTCTTTTTTTTCAGTGGTTTTACGAGCCTGAGGATTTTAGATACAAAATGTACAGTACTTCCCTTTCATTTGAGGCTGTTCCTGCCTTTTAAACTAGCTGTTAACTAGTCAAGAAACAATGAACTGTATTTGTAACAGCTGACACATTCAGAAGTTAATCGCTGACATAGATTTGGCAGCTATCCCAGTACAGGAAAAAAAGAATGTATGGATTCAAGCTACTTTGCATTCTGGTCAGAAACACACACCAGCAACATGACAACGAACTTTGCACTCAAAAAGGTCCGTCTTTCAGAAGGCTGCATTAAAGACTGGAGATTAAATAAAACATCTTGTTTACCAAAGTGACAGATTTGGTTTGTAAAAATCAAGTCAAGATTAAAAATATCAAGGTACATACTATATGCAACAAACTAACCTCTAATAAAATTATAACTGTTCTTTTCAAGAAGCCTATTCAAACATGAGAAAGCCCCCCCACACACTTTCATTTAAGTAATAAAAGGGATACATTTTACTAAGATACCCACATCATTTTCAAGAAGTGTTTAAATTCCAATTAAAGACAAGAGAAACTAAAAAAAAAAATCTATTAAAGATCCAATCAAATAGAGAAATTAAAACTATTCTACACACACACACAAAAGTCCTTGTATCTCTGAGCAAGCTGCACTGCCTTTCTGTATAGAGTTTCTCCAGTGATACATGCTATCAATTTTAATCATAAATTATCTTGTTTGTGTTATTGTAAGTTATACTTTTTTTCATCTGAGTAGTCCCTACAGAAAGAGAGAAACGTGGTCTTATTTTAACCCTGCAGAAGCCAGGAGGGGAGCAGTGCATCTCAGACCTCTGCAGAAGCAGTGCAGGGGCACCTGTGTGTGCCTCTCATGCTGCCAGCACGACTGCAAGAAGGTAGGCTGCCCAAAACATTCCTTTTAGTAGCTGAGTGTACACTCAACAGCATCCAAGCACCAGAATAGTTATATAGAAGTTATGTTATTGACTTTGAAGAAACAGCTATATATACCCATTTCAAAGGCACATCACCATTTTTCCAAGTTGTCTGGGGAAGAAGTGTAAGGATGAATATTCATAGATCAGAAGAAGGAGGTGGTGATTGGTTTTATGAATTTATGAAATATGATTGGTTTAAGATACAGAATATATATTTTCAACAGCCCTTACATACAGGTTTAAAGCTTCTACTGAATCGTTGAATCCCTAGCTCTCTTCATTGCCAGTGGTTAAAATACAAAGAAATTCTGCTGTATTGAAATACATCAATATATATGAGTTACATCGGTCACTTGAACAAAAGTACAGCTGCATTCTCTGTACCTCTATTCTCTTTACAATCCCCTTCTTGTTCTTCCACTGCTCTTTTCCAAGTCTTTTAGACCTGACTTTAAATAAATTATGCTGCTGTTTATACAGCCAATCCAATTTACAGCAATAGATAACCTCTTGTGTGTACAAACAATGAAGGGAACACATAAATTTTGCCCCTCTAATTACTCTGTTATCCAAGTTGTGTTAAGGGATCAGGGAAAGTGTATTCCAATCTACATTCCAGAGCCCTCCCCATTTCTACTGTGGTGATTAAAGAATCTACAAAGGGTTGCACCAGCATTTGGTACCCTATAAACTGCTCACTCAAAACATTTGCCTAAGTAACAATATTGTCTTTTAAAAACATTAACACACGATTAAATTCAGAGAATTATTTAGTTATGTCTATATTTGAAACTAATACCATCAGTAATTAATTTTGCATTAGTATTTCAATGTGTCTGTGGATCATAAAAAGACAGCTGTGTAATGCCATGTCACCTGTGTTTAAATGGAAACAAAACTCGGGAAGACAAAAGTAGGTCCACCTTCACTCCCAAAAGATACAAAATCTCAGTTACAGATATCCAGTCTGGCAAATGGAGTTTGCAGGAAAGAAGAAAAAAACTTGGTCAGGCTTTGAACATAGTAATATTGGCAACAACTTTCTCATTCAATTTCATCCACCTGAAGTGTTACCAGTCCTGCATTCACAACCAGCTTAGAACACCAAAACAGCCTGGTTGGCCATGGAAGGAAAACAGTTTGGTTGTTCAATTTAATTCTTCAAAGAGATACATGCTCACAGCTCTTATTTCAAAACCAGAAAAAAGTAATTTCTGATGCAGTGTCAGAATAGTGAGAGGGGAACATAAACATTTAAATACATGTCTTACAGGGTTTTTCCACCCTCAGTAGGGTGGTTTTTTCGCTTCATGCTGGGGTTTTTTTGGTTTGTATTCCTCTCCCTTCCCCTCCCCTCCCCCAGTCCATTTTCCCACCAAAAAGAACATTTCTATTTTGATTCCTTGACTTCTTAAAAAGAACCATTGAGCATTCCCCTTGCTACTCTGCAGATTCAAATAAAGATTTCTGGGGGATACTCCTTAGGATTCTAAAGAAATGCCAAATCAAACCCATCGAGTATTCCAGCCTCAGCTTAGGCCCATTTAAGACAGAAGTCCCGGAATCAACATGCACAGCCCCAAAGGACAACCGTGAAACCTGTTTACAATCAGCACATATTTTCATGTCAGTTTTGACTCTAGATCTCATCACAAAATAAAAGCAGGATAACTGTTAAAGCACTGAAATGAAATCAAAATAGCTGGTTCAGTTCTGGATTCATGATGGACTCTGACATTTCTCAAGTTTCTTTATGTTTTATTTCATAGCAATTAAGGAAGAAAATATCCATAGGGGCATGACTTCACTCCCATTTTAATTCTTTTAAGACAGTAGTAAAAGTATTTTTATAATGTAGAGACAAAAACCAAAAAAACCCCACTCCAAAGCACCCCCAAAACTCCATCCCAACAAAAAAACAAAACAAGCAAATATTTTTTTTAGGTAGGAATTAAACCTTACACAAAGGTATTTAATGATTAAACTAAGACTGATAATACAATTTTTTTTTGGTATAAAAGTGTTTACTGTGAAAAGTAGCTTTTGCTTCACTGTGCAGTTTTTTTCTAACAGCTGCTTAGAAAAGCTTATATTCTCATTTCTGCTGTTTTAGTAATTCTTTGTCATAGACACGTGCAGCTATTTTTAGATTGATTTTCAGAAAAACCTCAGGCAACAGAATTTTAAGAGCAAGGATTGTCTCCCAGTCTTATGAGCGCTACGTGAAATTTTGATGCTACCATTAGGAAAAAAAATGTCATGGAAAGGGTTGTAAAGCACTGAAACAGACTTCCCAGGAAAGTGGTGGAGCCGCCATCTCTGGAAGCATGCAAAAAAAGGTGAGGATATGACAGAGGACATGATTTGGTGGTGAACGTGGGGGTGATGCCGGGTCGACAGCTGATAATCTTAAAGGTCTTTGACAATCTTAACAATTCTATGATTCTTTGAATACACCTCTGGACTATGAAAAAGAGGATGGTTTGTTTTAGCAGCTCTACGCCTTAAAAAAAACCAAACTCCCTACTGCTTGAATTTCCCACCTCCCTCCGTTAAAACACTGTTTTTTTTGATCAAACGTTCATAAATGTAATTAGATAATTCAGTAATTTTCATAGGTAAAACCAGACCATCACTGCAGAAACAGGATTTTCTACAGGCAGACAGATGGGGATGTTACTTATTTAACATCTGCAGGCCGTAGGAAATAGAGTTGGCGTAGTCATGAACAGAAATGGTTTTTCTGCAGAGGTACCTTGCATTGACTTACATGACTAAAGCCTAAGACTATCTAAAAACCTTTCAGAACACTCCTTCATGAGCTTCATAATCTGGAAAATAGTCACATACATATTTAAGGTGAGATAAAGCAATAGCAACATTCACTAATCACACAAAAAAAGAGTAAGATTTCTTTAGAATAGCCTTTATAATATTTACATGGTGATAAAGTCTCTTAATTTTCTGGTACACTCACTGGCTACAGTTATCTGTTCTGTTTTAAAAAGGGCCCAGAGGAACAAAAATCAGAATCTCTAACAGCAGAAGGACTTCTCCCTTGAGAAGGATGATTTCAGGGTTTGCTTAGTTGTGCTTGTCTGGGTTTTTTCTAAATCAGATCATATGTAACTAAAAATGCAAAATACACGATTTACAGAGAAGTCTATTTGTTTTCATCACCAATTTTACAGGAAACAATAGTTTCCCCAACCAGATCTGCCCTTTTATGCAGTAGATAAAGTGTTCATTCATGTACCTAGGACCACAAAAAAAAACCCCCAAAAACAAACCTGCTGTCAGAGTGTGACACAAAGGGCTGCACAGAGTGAAACAGGTGATTCCTGAGACTTTAGAACATGGATAATAATCTTTTGATTTAAACTAATGTTTGCAACTGATACAGAAATATGAATGTAAGATCCAAATTTTTTTTAAAATTAGCAGCATGTACAAAAAATCATGCACTCAGAAATGTATCATGCACTCGGAACTGAAAATCACTATCATGACAGCACACAGAATTCTCTAAACTTACTTTCAAGAATGGTAAAATCAGAGTAAGTCTACCGTAAGTGCAGGAGAACTGTATAGAGAACACCACCTCTGAGAGAGTTCTCAAACCCAGTAACATAAATTTGATACGTGCACAGGCTGTGTAATCCAGAGACATTCACAGAAATGCAATGCACAGGTGCTGGAGAGGATTATTTTGACTAAATGCTAAAAGCTGTTGAATGCAATGTGTGGAATTGCCATAAACTGGCACAAACCCATGGAACATCTGATGACTCAGACAGCGGCACTTATAGACTGCAGGCATGACCTGAATACTGAACGTCTAAAGAACAATTTTGACCAGTGTCACAAAGCCACAGACCAAAACAAACAAGTAAATCAAAACTCACCAAAAATCAAACAAAAATGAGTGATGAATTTTCATACTGAATGGTAAACTTCCCAACACAGTTATATCTCGGGCTGCAGCTAAGTGTCTGTGATGATTAACTGCAGTTTTTGCATGTGTTCCCAGAGGGAGAGAATGAAATCAGTAGTTCACAATATTTACAATGTGTCTTTGGACTTATTATTAAAAATCACAGAGAAAAATATCCTTTTTGTCTCTTGCACTTTATCTCTTGAATAGAACCTGGCACACCAGAACACCCCTTTAATTTCCAGTTCTTCCGTGCTCGTGGGTTAGCCCCGCACTTTTTCAGCATTACTTATAAACAAGCCCACTCCTTAAATATACATAAAGACAGAGCTTGATTTTTCTATTCCTCACAGAATCAAAATTCCCACATACTCACATGGGATTTATACAACTCCTGAAAGCTTCAATCAGACCCTGAAAAGTGCAATCAGTAAAACCCCTGAAACACTCTCGACTTCAGTGGGAGTTCCGTGGCTGCAGGGTGTGCACAGTTCTGTTAGCAGAACTCATCTCACATAACATAGTTTTCTTAAAATAAAAGAAAATAAAAGTCTGGAGATGTAGCATTCATATTATACCACAGGCAGTCTCCACTGGGAAAAGTCAGCATTAGCTTTTGCTTAACTCTGAAGCTGGGTATTGTTCCCCAACAGAGAAAGCACAGGAGTACATGAATTGCTGCATTATTTATTACAAACAGCAATGCCCAGCTGGATATAATTCATCTTAAATTTCAAGATGAATAAGACAAGATTTACAAAATTAAAATTCAGGAACAACAACAAAAAAACAAACAGAAAGCAAAAAATCAAAGATTCTACTGCAAAATACAGATGCCTCATACCAGATCATTCAGGTGATTAGCAAAAATCACTTTTAAACATTGTGCAATGTTGTCTTTGCAATTCTCTATTATTCCTAAAATTAAAAAAAAACCCCACAAAACAAATAAATGCAAATAAATAATTTAAGGCTGCACTTTCTAAGAACTGGTGCATCCTCACTTCAAGTGCTGTATGTAGTTTTGGGTGCCACAATATAGGAACTGTATTAGAGAACAACCAAAAGAGGGCAGTGAGGATTGTGAAGGGTCTGGAGGGGAAGCCGTGTGAGGAGCAGCTGAGGGCACTTGGTCTGTTCAGCCTGGAGCAGAGGAGACTGAGGGGAGACCTCACTGAAGTTACAACTTCCTCATGAGGGGAAGAGGAGGGGCAGGCACTGATCTCTTCTCTGTGGTGACCAGTGACAGGGCCCAAGGGAACAGCTGGAGCTGTGAAGGAAAGTTTAGGTTGGACATCAGGAGAAGGTTCTTCACCCAGAGGATGGCTGGGCACTGGAACAGGCTCCCCTGGGAAGTGGTCACAGCACCAAGCCTGACAGAGTTCAAGGAGCATTTGGACAATGCTCTTTGACACATGCTGGGATTCTTGGGGTCTCCTGCCTAGGACCAGGATTTGGATACCATGATCCTTGTGGGTCCCTTCCAACTCAGGACATTCTACAATTATGAATCATCTTAAGACTAACAGTACTTCTTCCCTCCTGTTCCTATGCTCCAGAGTCACTATGTTTTTGGTCAGAAATTCATTTTCATCCTGAAGGATTTGTTTCAGTTTTTTTTTATCCAGTCTATTTTCCTTTACTCATACATCAAGCTTTTTTTTTTTTCCAATTACCTCTGCTCTTTCCATATGCTCATCCCTGGGAATCATCTTGCTAGCAATCAAATCTCTCTCAGCATTTATTTCACAAGGGTTACTGCTCAACCAGGGTTAGCCCCCACCCCCTTGTAAGGCAGAACTTGCAACGCTGATCTTAGTGCAAAAGAGATACTTATGAACAAGGAAGGTTTTTTACAATTGGCCTGATGCAGATCAGCTTAAAATTCAAGTACTTCACATTACCATTTGTTAAATTTAGATAACTGTTACCAAAATGATAGGAAAATAAAAAACTTTAAAAAAAAAATTAAGGAACTGACTACTAAGCAAAAAAAGAGTAATTAATTCACTGGAAAACCCATGAATATAACATGTAGTTCTGAGTTCATCACATAAGAGATGGGCAGCTTCTTTGTTACGTGCAATTATGAATGCCATGGAAGAGTCAAGTAAGGAACTGGTATGACTCCATTACTTACAACACTGCAATTAAAGGACTGAACACTACTTTTTCAGACTTCTTTTTCTCTTGTGTAAGTTGTTGACACAATGTACCAAGCAGATCAAAGTACCAGTAGATTTAAGAACAAATTCACGCAACAAAGATCTGCCAAGATCATTAAAGAAGATCACACGGATATAACCTGACATATCCCTGAACACTGTAGGTGCACTGACAGAAGTATCGCACTCTTCTTGTTCTGTACTTACCTGTTTCTTCCTGACTCCTGCTTTGAGTCTCTGTTGAGGTCACTGGTGTACATCAATGTTTCTTCTGATCCAGTAAGCACATTAGTTGATGAGTATGGTATGTTCAAGAACTTTTTAAAAAAGGGCTGTATTATGCTACTCCAGAAAACTGGTCTCCAGTACGTTTAATATATCCCCCTTTGTTAGCCTCTTTCCCACAAATGAACTACCCTGGATCTGTAGTTTATTCTGCTTTGACTAATTAAAATAATAATGTCATGATATTAACATAATACCATTGCACTTTGATTACATATTTCCTGTTACAATAAAAAAAAATCATTGTATCTTCCGTTAAAAAAAAATGTTCATAGTAAGAGGCAAGATTACTGCTCCCCTCCTATTTATATCTATCTGTATCACATCTTTATGTGTCTCTGTTTTTAAACACTTTATTATTTTAACCATGGACCTGAGTTCATGCAAGACAAATTCAGCTGCAGTACAAAGGTCTGTGAAGTTAATGGGTTTGAAATTACTTGCAGCTTGACTGAATCTGGTGCAACGTCTTTTAGTAGCAAGAAAATTGCTGGCAATGAGTGTTTTTAATCTGAATTCATACTATGCTCCAAATGGCACCTCTTGGGCAAAGTGGTCAGGACAGTGACTTCTTGTGTGATTTCCAGGTATGAATTTTGGATCATAGCTATTCAAACAACTGGTATTCTTCCTTAGACTACAACTGAAATACAATCAGTTTAGTATTAGCTAATGGGAAACATCATCTTGAAAAGTTTCATTTGTATCCTTATGAGTTACTCACATGCTACAGCTCTGACTATTGCTAAATTATGAGGTAATTCAGGAACCTTTGTCCACTGTTTAGCAATACCACTCAGGTAATTAGAACATTAAATAAAAAACAGTGCAGCCTCCTAAAGTCACAATATAAATTTTGGTAGGAAGAAAAGTTTAACTCAGCAAAACAAAAATGAGCCACTTGTATTTCCCTCTCAATTTTTTTTTTACTGAAAGAGAGCCACTACATCTTAAATGAACATAAATTAACATATCAAAGATCTATGCTTTTTATGGAAAGCTAGTTTTTGAAGGAGCTTGTATACTTATTTCAGTAATGATAGGCAGGATTACTGAAGAGGCTGACTAAACCTCCATAGTACTACATGCTGCTTCCCAATTTTACCTGGCTGTTATCCATCCAGAAACTGGGTATTTCGGACAAGATTATGCTTGGAGCATGGAAACTGGTAGCAAATTACACCCTTAATTAGTAGATCTCCAGGCTTGCCAAATAGATTGCAATGATCTTTAGGCATCATATTAAAGAATGAAACCAAAAACCTGAATTTTTTCTTTTCCACAAGAGGCGAGAAGCAGGTAAAATATTTCAGCATGTGTTTGGCTGCAATTTTTTAGTGTTGTTCTTAAATAGGCAGAAATCTTGTAATGAATTTTTAGTTGATACACTTTACTGTCTCCTTCCTTCTCAAATTAACCTACTTGAGACGGTAAAATAACTGCTTTTAAAGAACTGTCCTGCTTGTCTCTCATGCAAACACAAACTTAAGCCAATGGAAATTCTCCTATGATTAGAATTAGTAGAGTTTGGTTACAATCATAGAATGGCTCGGATTGGAAGGAACTTTAAAGATCATCTCCTTCCAACCCCACTGCCATGGGGAAGAACACTTCCCACCAGACCAGGTTGCTCAGAGCCCCACCCAACCTGGCCTTGAACAATCCCAGGGATGGGACACCCACAACTTCTGTGTGAAACCTGTTCTAGTCCCTCCCAAATGACAATATTCACAGTTATCTTAATATCTAAGAAGTACCTTATAAATATCTCATTCTGCAGTAGATCTTTAGACTTGTAGTTCAGGCTATTACTCCTATGCAATCATTAATGATCCAGTTGCTAACGAGCAAATGCAAAGAGAGAAATTTTCTGTTAATCATAATTTCCTAAATCATAACAGCAGCATAAATGGACTGAATTGCCTATCTCATGCTATTTCAAAAATAAAAGCTGGTTACCTCCTGCCATTTCAAGGGATGCTTTCACATACTCCAGTGAACCCACGGAAATGAATGGATTCCTGCTAAGAATGAGCCTCTGGGTTAGTGCAACCAACAATGCTTCCATGGAGCCACTCAAATACAGGACACTCAAAGCCTTGGCAGTCTTGAGAACACAAGGGTTTCTAACGCTGTTGGTGCCTGTATTCTTTGTGTCTTTTCCACATAACTTTTATTAACACTTACCTGGATTTCTTTTCCAGTACACGAGGATTTTACTATCGTAGGATGTCACCACAAATAGCTTTAACCAGATAAATGACTCTCCCTGTTTCTCTTCTTTCTATTCAATAAATTAAAATTCTGCTCATCTACAGCAGAACAAATCAGAAAATGTCTTCTGCAATTAATGACATCATCAGCCAAAAGATAACAAATAATGCAAAAATTCAGGCATGTAATAAAAATAAGAACCTTACTACCCTGATTTTTGAGGACACCCCATTAAAGATGCTATGGCACAACACAAGGCATCTGAAGAGTATCTTGCTTTCTTAAGTTAACTCTTTAGTTTTCTGATATCCTTTAAAAATATACAAATCCATAGAAACACAGTTTTAAGAGAAATTGAACTACAAAAGCACTAAAAATATTTTGTTAAAGAATGCAAAATTATATCACTGAAGCTGGACATCCTCAAATTCTTGAAGTAACAGCAAGTAGTTCTCTGAATGGCCTATTTAATACTAAAAATGGTTCTGAGTTTTAAATTAGTAACCAAAAATTGAATATTCTAGTAAAATACCTAAACTAAGAAGCAGTTAAATACACCAAGGGGGACACCATGACACTAGGTCAGAATTAGGTCATGATTAATTGCTTAGGTCAAAATAAAAGCTGGTGGTAAGATATAAGTTACTAATAGGCCTGGATCTAGTCTATCAGACTCCAACAAGCCTCCAGATTTGAACATGTCAGGATATCAGTAAGTTTTTCCTCCAGTCTCTCCTATTTCTGAATTTCAAGAGACATTGAAAATGAGATTCAAATGACCTGTAGAACTTCAGGATACACTTCATCAACTATATTGCCCTTATTTCATAAGGCAAATGTGTATGTTAAAAAAAAATCCAAAAAAAAAAACCCAAAACCAAAAAAAACCCCAAAAACCATCTGGCATGAATCAGCTGATATAAACTGTTTAAAATATGAATACCAGACATTATCCAGATTCTTTACCTGGAGAAGTTCATATCCTACTCTTTCAAGAACAGATTTTCAACTCACAGACACAAATTACAGTGTAGTTAAAACATGTGTATCCCAAAATGCCATTAACTTGACTCAATTGTACTGGAATCAAATGGCATGTGCTGAATGTAACTGGGGGATTACTGGAGTAAATGGAAAGAAAATCAGTAAGTAAACATGAACCACTTAGGAATGGTGCCTCAAAGAAAAGGTCAGTGAAAGGGCAAACAAATACTGCATTTGTTCTCAAAATATTTGTTGAAGAAGGTGGCCATGAAAAGTAAATCATACATAAATTAGTCTTAATAATCCAGCACCATTTCCATAGATAAAAATAATGAGATATCTAAATAAATATGTATTGTGCTGTAAGAGGAAAAGTCCAAATGATGCTATTCCACCTCTTAGATAAGACTTTAAAGCTCTAGGTCTATGAATTTATTATTCATATGTTTCATGATTTAGAGCTATGGCAAATGATAAAAGTATCTCTAACTCCATTTTGTATGGAAGTGCATGAAACCAAGCTCTCTACATATTTCTCATCTATCTATTTTTAAGTCAATGTTTCAGAACTCCTCATGAGTTCAGGTTTATTTTCTAGCAGATATTTTGATTCTCATATTTACCTAAAGAGGAGAACATAGCCTAAAATAGAAAAACCAAATATGATTTTGTCAGATTTTTTTTTTATTTTTGAAGGGTGAAAAGGAGAAGGAAAGAGAACAGCTGTGTTTTAATCTTAATGCAGTTGTACAAATCAACTGGTAGTAGGAAACAGCATCAGGTTGAAGTCTCAGGATCTGCTTCAGATTTCACTGTACAAACAGAATAAAACAGTAGTTCCACTTAATCCAGTAAGCAAAATCACTGATTTGAAAAACTCCAAATTTCATGGGTTCACTACAAAAAAGCAGAAAGAAGGATTCCAGACTGGTAGTGAGTAAGACACGCACACTGGCATCTCCCTGGGGGGATATTCCTTATTAACAAGCAGTCCCTAATAAGCACTTGTAAAGAGAAACTCTTCAGGAAAAACAAGAAGAAACTCCGTACCAAAGCCATGAAAAGAAGAAACTTGTAGCACAATGTACTCACTCCTGTGAATCTCCTGGATGAGCACAAAATAGATACAAATCCTAAAAGCAAAACATTTTCTACTGCAACTTAAAAAAATTTGCTAACCTAAACAAATTTATATTATGGAGAGGATTAAAAGAAATAGGATTCTAAAATTTGGGAAGATGTCCATTTCATCCACTTCAAGTCAGTGTCCCCAGACACTTAAAAACCAAGGAAACTTTCTTTATCACTACATTTTTAAAAGGCAGATTTACAGAGTGCAGTATGCTCTCTTTTTTTGGTTTGTGGTACGGTGGGGTGTCTGTGTGTGTGTTTTGTTTCATTTTGTTTCAATTTTTATTAAAGCAAAGCTAATTCACACTGGGTAAATTGTCTGGACAGCTTTGAAAGGTTAAAAAAAAAATCCTTTTGTTTTAGCATAATAACACTGCCAGTTAAACTCCTCCCTTGTGATGAAATTAGGAGAGGGAATATTTGGCCCTGGTAGATAATTATGACATTCATAAGCTCTTAACTTAAGGGGCTGGGGGAGGGGGTGGCTGTCTGCTACTTGTTCTCAAACTGCTCTGATTTTCTGGAACAGAACAAATACAGCACAGTTCCCTCTCTCCAGTCTTGAACACCAGCACTTCTGAAAGAAAAAGCTTCAGTCATTCTTCATAAAATCTACTGCAGCTACATCCTTCAAACTATAAATCCTGAACCTAAGACTTTCAATATTTCCAAAGCAAATGATCCAAATCTAGTTACTGACTTTTTCATAACCATCCAAACTATCAAAAAAGTCATAATCATTTAATACTCACATCATAATGCATTTCTTAAAAACAAACAAAAAAAGTAACCCTCACAAGCACCACAATCTTCAGTTGATGATGTAAGCGTTCCCCACCACCGCATTTACACACACACACAAAAAAAAAANCCCCCCCCCCCTTACTAACACACCCAAAAAAAAAAAAAAAAAAAAAAATCCCAAGAGTTTTTGGAATAGCCTCTCAGATGATTTGATTCACTTCAAGAAATTATCAAGATTACTTCAAGGTGGTGTCAAAAAAAATTTTAAAATGTAGAATAAATCCCTCACCTCAATAATTAAAATTAAAAATAATAAACTCCCATCCAAACACCACTGTAGGAAATGCATCTTCCCTAGCAACCTAAATGGGTGTATTTTCCATATGCAGATGTTCTCCCATTCCCATTTACTATGCCCTGCTGTGGATTGAGGCAGCACATTTCTGCTATTTCTATAGTCAGTTAAAAAATTGTACTCTTCCCCTGCCAGTGCAATTCCTTCCTTTATTAAAAAGAATAAGCTGTTGCTCTAAATTGAGGGAAATACTTTACTATCAATATTAGGTTTATTCAGCTTTCCTCCTCTTCTTTCCATCCCCCCCTCATATGTATCCTATAATTTTTAAAACTCGGCTTAATAGCATCTGTAATTTCACTCCATTATTTATCTCCTGACATTTGTGATAGTAAGATACCTAAACTAAGCAATCCTCCTACGCTGCAGAAATCACACTTCACAAAATCGCTTTCTACCCTTCCTCCGTTGGCGGAGGCACATTCCACATCTCTACGCACATTATTACACCCAGGTAGATCAATGCAAAGCTTTCCTGTTCTCCTCCTCCTGTGCCATCCCAGTGCTGGCTGTACTGAAAAGCCTCCAGACTGTTCCCGAATCGCTGCTTCTCGGGAGACCTCCCCAGCTCACCCCGGGGTGGCAAAAGCAGGGAAGCTTTTCTATAGAAATTAAGAGCACCTGGCGGGTCTTTGCTAATTGTCGCCGACAGAAAACGCCTGGATGGTGGGAGGTTTAGACACAGATGCATGGAAGGAGACCTTCGCAGCTGCAGTCTTGGTACCTCAAGGCATCATGCCCGCCCACCCTCCGTCCCTTCCTTAACCGCAACGAATCTCTCTGCCCCCTCACAGGACACCGTGGGCGAGACATCCAGCCCCTCCCAGGACACCGTGGGTGACACATCCAGCCCTTGCCAGCCCGGGAGCGCGGCGGGGGCGAAGCCGCCCCGTCCCGGGCACTGCCCGGCGCCACCGTGGAGCTCGGCCGCCCCCTGGTGCCCGGCGGCGGCGGCGCGGCCCGGGGCCGGCCCCCGCCGCTCCCGCTGACACCCCGCTGGGGTGTTTGGGCTGGGTGGGGTTTATTTCTCCCCTAAAACCTCCTTAGGAAGTGGGGCGCCGCCCACCCCTTCAGATGCAGGGAATGTAGCCTCGCAAAGGGCAAGGGGTGCAGCGGGAGCGGGGGCAGGGACAGCCCCGCTCTGCTCAGCGCCCCGGCCGGACGCCGAGAACTTGCCCGAACTGTTTCCAAACACCGCCGTGGTTATCCCTCACCCAGCGGCTGTGCCCCTCCCGGCGGCCCTTCCCGCCCCGTCTCTTCCAGGAGCACAAATCCTTAAGTAATCACGCAGGGGACATCCAAAAATAAACAAATAAATATCTATATAGCTATTTCAGCCCCAGAAAACAAACCAAACCCCGCGACCGCGCCACAACCCCCGAGTCCGCGTTTCTCGAAGCATTGTACGTATGTGTATTTACAAATATATATCTATATATATTTACGTACATATGCAAAGGACGAAGCGTGCCCGAAGGCGCCAGCCCAGAGCGCCCGGTCTCTGCACACACCTGCCCCCGCGGTGCTATTCCGTGGCACAAGGGCTCCGCACCCGCACACAGCCCCTCGGCCCCGACAGCGCCCTCTCCTCCCCTCCCCACCACCCCTGAGCCGGGAGCTCGGTGTCCCGGCAATACGCGGGGAAGGATCTTCCGGAGAGACGAAACCCCGACAGGGAGACTTCAGGTCAGGTTTCTCATGGACTCTACCGCCAGCACTTCTCCCTGCTCCTAAGAACGAAGCCCGCACTGCCTTCCCCGCGGGCAGACGCGGATTTTAAAGACCAGTGCCTGGCAGATTCATTTTTTGTCATCGCTTCATCTCTCTCACACATTTATCGGGCGCAAATGAAAAAAAAAAGGCAAACCCCTATTCAAAGCAGTTAAGTGCACTTAGCACCGTCCAGCTTTTTTTTCTCCTCATAAATGACACCTCTTGAAGACTGAAAAAAAAAAAAAAAAGNGGGCCGGCCGATCCCTCCGCCGCACACTCAGCCCCGCCACTCCGCGAGCAGCAGAGCCCGCAGATTCCTCCGCCGCTCTGAGAGGTGGCAGCAGGACCGGAGCATCCCACCCTGCATCCCTCCGTGCATCCCCTCCTGCATCCCTTCCCTTATCCCCCTTTGCGTCCCTCCCTGCACGCCCGCCTGCCGGCAGCCCCCCGGCAGGATAAGGGAGCGTCCCACGCCTCTCCTCCACGGCCGCTTCGGAGCCCGCTCCCCCCGCCCCTGACTGAGGGGACACAGCCTAAAACGGAGAGGCGGCGGCTTGGCAGAGAACCCCACTGGGAAGCCCCCAGCATCCCGGGAGAGCCCGGGAGCGGCTCTTCGGCTGTCCGCGGGTGGGGGACGCGCCCCGGGGCTGGAGTGGCCCTGGCACCCTCTTTGCCCCCGGGAGCGGCCGGCGGGGGCTGCGCGGGGGCTGCGCGGGGCTCGGCGGTTCTCCCGCTCCACCCGCNATGAAGCAAGTTTTAGGTCCTTTTTAATTTGGTTCCACGATAATGCACTGCTTTATTTTTTTTTTCCGTTTCTTTTCCGTTAATCTGAGCGAGCGAACAGCATAGGTAAGAATAACAATTAAAAGAAAAAAAAAAAAGAAAAAAAAAGGAAAAAGGCGGCCCCGCTCCTACCTTGCCCGCTACTGAGGAGCAATCCGAGCAGGTAGAGAGGCAGGAGGCTCATGTTCAGGAGCTCGCGCCGGTGGACAGTTCCAAGTTGGAGGATGCTCGGCCAGCCCAGGCAAACCCTACCGCTGCTGCTTCTGCCGCCGCTCCTGCCCGCGCAGCCCCGCACCCGCGGAGTGCCGCTCGCCAAGTGNCTGCATCCCTCCGTGCATCCCCTCCTGCATCCCTTCCCTTATCCCCCTTTGCGTCCCTCCCTGCACGCCCGCCTGCCGGCAGCCCCCCGGCAGGATAAGGGAGCGTCCCACGCCTCTCCTCCACGGCCGCTTCGGAGCCCGCTCCCCCCGCCCCTGACTGAGGGGACACAGCCTAAAACGGAGAGGCGGCGGCTTGGCAGAGAACCCCACTGGGAAGCCCCCAGCATCCCGGGAGAGCCCGGGAGCGGCTCTTCGGCTGTCCGCGGGTGGGGGACGCGCCCCGGGGCTGGAGTGGCCCTGGCACCCTCTTTGCCCCCGGGAGCGGCCGGCGGGGGCTGCGCGGGGGCTGCGCGGGGCTCGGCGGTTCTCCCGCTCCACCCGCGGGCTGGGACGCGCCACTGCGCCCGCGGGAAGCTGGAGCGCCGCGATCCTGGCGTACGGGTGCGTCTGTAACTAATCCCGTCGGGTTTATGCCTGTTCATTCAGCTGTCTAGGAATTCACTTGGTTTGACTTCTGTTATTAGTCCAGAGGGGAAACATACCTCTGCTATTCACGGCTGCGTGAAATAAAACCGATAAAAAAAAAATTGCTTACTGTTTGGATGCTTTGGTGCTGTCTGGCTGAGGATCTTGCTTTGTGAGGAAAAAACCCACAACCTGCATAAAAAGGGGGGTTTTTGTCCAGCTTGACTTTGAAGAGGTAATTTTTTTTGAGAGGGTTAATTAAGCTATAGGCTCCAAAGCTGCTTCCATAAATTTGTCACCTTACCACCTGTATGATGTATGGAAGGAGATAGAAGTAGATTTATATTAATGTGAAGCAGTGATCGTGGATAATAAAGGATTAATCCAAATTAACACATTCCTAATATTTTTTCCCATCCCTTCCTTTGCCCTTTTCAAGAGGATTTGGGGAGGAGGAGGGAGACGAGAAGTACCTTTGCAGCAAACTAATATGAATGACATGATCAGTATTTTCAGCTTGGCTCCTGCTGCACAATAGTCTACAAAATACTGAAATGTAGGAAGAAGAAATATCTTTCTGGAAGGAACAAGATAGGGGATGAAATCCAAAGTCTTTCCCCAGAGGATGGTTTTAGGGCACTTGGGAATGTGGACAGAAAACGCTGGTAGAGGGGAACGTGAGAGTTTTGTGCCATTGGTTAGTTCATCTACACCACGTAAATTGGAACCATATTGCTCAGCTCCACACCTCATGTTCCTGCTCTTAAACTAAAGATTTTGTAATATAGTATGAAAGGACTACATATTCATGTATATTTAAGTGGGAATTGAACTTATATTCCTCATAGAGTTTTGGAAATCCAAAACATGGCAGCCTCAGCAAAGCCTTACAGGTGAGAATGGGATTTATATTTAGGAGGTGCTTTGCTCATAAATGTCATGAGAGATGCTTAATTGCAGGAGCTTTTGTCAGGGGCCTTTAGTGTAGGTTCAGGAAAGCACAGCAGAGGAAATTTTTGGTGAAATTCTCCCAGGTAAGAAGGTTCCATTAGCCCTAGTACCCCACTACAGAAATAGGCATCATAAATTAATTGAGAAAGGTGAGGAAAACAAATATTAGATAAAACCCTTAAAAATAAAAATAAACCTTGTTCCACAAAAAGCAAGAAACCCTCACTATTAAGTGGGTAGGATGCCAGTTTTATCAAATTTATCTTTAATGTTTTGGAGTATTTCCACCCAGCAAAAGTGGAATAATTAGAGAAAATAAAAGCAGTGTTAATGAATAAAACCAAATAACTTGTACACGTATCTTAATATCTATTATAGTCTACTTCAGTTGAGGGTGAGATTTGCACAGGTTCAAGGAATGAAATCCATGTACAGATGCCTCACCACAACACAATACAGAAGCAAGTAGGAGGTTTCTTGCCCCACAAGAATGTTGCTATCCCAAGTTTTCTTATTTTAAATTATAAGTATGATGAGCATTTCACCAGTGACTATTTCTTGCTCCTTTGAAATCAGGTGAGGATGCTCTGCTTCCAAACAGGATTCCTTGTCCTGTTAGCTCTGCCTAGTTACTTGTCTGCAGCAGTCAGCAGAGCACACCATGAAGACTGTCTACAACACATTGGTACAGCATTTGGAGAAATCTGTTTTCAGTCCAGCTTTTCAAGCAAAAGATGCTTTTTGCTGTTCTGAAGCGAATGGAGTAAAACAACAAAAGATGAGTTTAAATCTCAAAGATAATCACATTCTTGTAGTACCACTGTGAAATACAGGCCTCACTGAAGGAAGAGGCAGCAGCTGGTTTTCCCATCCGTGAGCATGTAGCTCAAAGTAGTCTGTCACATATCCCACCTAGAAGGTATTTTAGGGTGTATTTAGGTCCCTCTTCCACAGTGGAGGGACAGAGAGAGGAGGGGAGGAGGGGACAAAGTACATAAGTGTGCAGGGTTTCATTGTTTCTGCAGCTAATGGAACAACTCATTAGTTAGAAAAGAAAGATCTGTAAAAAAAGTGTCTCATAATGAACCACAATGGCAAATCATGCTGAGGTCACACAAATGGGGATCAGAAAGATGCAGAAATAGGGCTCAAATTTTCTGCCATCCAAATCTATATGACTCCTGATGCTCATGACCATACATTAAATGAACCAGAAGATGAGAATTTCAAAGTGCTGTAAAACATTAATTGGTACCAATAATGACAGACCTGTAGTATTTGCCATGCTTTGGCTTAGAGCATTATTCCTTAGAGTGTGCCTTTTGCTGGGGGGAAGGCTGATGTGGAGTTTAATGGCTGTGCTTAGACTAGGGAGTTAGAAAATGTGATTTCTGGATAATATCACATGTATAACAAATATGCTGGCAGAAAACAAACATTTTCATGCTATGCAAGTTTTAAAATCAAGAGCAGAAACAAACTACAGTGAGTATTATCCCATATGAACGGCTAAGAGGAGCAACCTCAAGAAGTATAATGGTCATTCTGCTGGGGCAGTTATTTCAAAGGTAAGGAGGGTTTGATTGGTTCTCCAAGCAATTGAAATGCAACTCCAGTGACTCACTCCAGTGACTCGAAAGTCTTGCCGGAAAAATCTCAAGGGAAAAGAAGGGAAAGTATTACCTAATGTTACATACATGTTTGATTGGTACCTTAGATCTTTTGGGATATCACACTCAGAATCAGAGTAGAAATATCTGTAAGTTCCCTTTGACACAGTAGCCTCCAGCTTTCACAACTGTGCTATCATGTGCAGCTTTTCTCCCACAAAGATTTACTAGCTGTGAAGTTAGCAAAAAGACAGCAAGAATTAATTTTCCCCCATTTTGCTTACTTGTTTTGCTCAGTGAGATTGTTTATACAGGAGTCTATCCTCCCATATGAATAAAAGTGGCAGAATTAGGCTCTGGCAACAGAAACATTTCAAGCTCTCATCACTGCACTTGAGTCAGTTTACAAGAACTGAGGATCTGTAAACTTTCTGTGACTGAACTTGTCAAGAAACATCTCCATGGTGTTTTTACAAGGATTATTTTATTTTTAAGTTGGTTGATATTGCATGTTCAATGCATATGTAATTAAATATAGAAACTGAAATCTTGGTGATGATTTGATAATGGATATTTATACTGAAATACATGTTCCCCAGTGGACACCCAAGTTTCCAGGAGATCCAGCTGGATTTGCTTACATGTCTTCAAAACTGAAATGTCAAGGGAGCACCTTAAAATTAGCTGAGAATTTTTGGGGAACGTATGGCAATGGCACAGTTACAAAAAAAAAAAAAAA
>VZRV01009350.1:458131-609647 GCA_013398115.1 Falcunculus frontatus
AAAAAAAAAAAAAAAAAAGCACAGAGATCGTATATCTGAAAATAGCTGGTGAGGAGTTGTAAGGAAATTGGCACATCTTAGAGCAATTGTCAAATATTTTGGGGAACAGGAAAGAAGAGAAAAAAGGAAAAGAGAAAAGACAACATACCCTTTCTTAGCAGCACAGTATATTGTCCTTGCAGGAAAATGCCTTCTGCAGAAAGGGTAATTTTCAGAGGTGCTCATGAACCAAATTGCTGATCGTCTCCAAAGTGAGTAATTATCCCAAATAGGATGCTTTCTTATGAAAACTGCAAACACAATTGAAGTGGCACTAAGATAAATTATACAACAGTGAACAGCAGCATTATTGTGGTGAGGAAATGATGCACAATAAACAACAGAATTTCATAAATGTTTACACCACATTTATGTTTCAAGTTCTTATCATTTTATAAGGACTTTAATAAAGATATAACTTACATAAAGGTCTAAAATTACTATCATTTTGGTTAAACGTTTTATGAGAAAGAGACAAAACCATTGTTTCCACTCTGTTTCAAGTCACTTTTAAATAAAGAACTCTCCTTTCTGCTAGAGAAACTTAAAACAACCCTGAAATTATTCAGATACTGAGAAGAGATTCATGGATTTCGTGTAAGGAGGATAATTCTCTCTATCATTTCTGGAACTGAATAATGACAAGGACAAATGTAAAATAATTTTGTCCAAGTAAAGACGACTGCTTAATTTTTCCAGATAGCAAGGTTGCTTGAAGTACAGTGTGCTAATTTGGTTATAATATAAAACATTGTGCTGACAAAAGAAATCAGTAAGCTGAATTTATATGTCTGAAGAAAGCACTGTACACTTCTGTGTCTGATGCAGCAAAAGTAGCATTTGAGAGATGAGACAAGCTAACCTCTCTGGACTCTAGAGGCAGATTTCCGTACGTTCCATGTTCCCACATTTCTATATGTGTGACTTTATTGCTCTTCTCAGATCAGTCACTCAAAAACCATGAACCAGCAACAGTTATTATCCTGTTATTATCAGGTACAGATATTTGGGCAGGATTATGGACATGTTTATTATTTTACCTGAGAATGAGACTGCCAGTGCTAAGATGCTCCAGCTGGCTATAATATAACTGCCTACATATTCAGCAGCACGGCAGTTGTGTACTTTTTCTCTTTTATGGGTACTTATGAACAGACTTTTTCATGGTACCTCCCTTCTTTCCTATCAGTTAGCAGTGGTTTATTTAATGCAATTTCCAGAGCAAAGATGTCTGGGGTTTTTTTGGTTTTTTTTTTTTGTTTTTTTCCATCTTGGGAATATTATGGATGCTGCCAAACAATGTTTCATAAATTACTACATTTCCTTAACTCATTAGAACTTTCACCTTCATGCCTGACAAGTGTAAACACCTGGTTTTGGTTACTGAAGTCCCACCAGCCATTTGTTACCGTCTCTTCAATGAAAACTATTCTTCCATGAACCATATTACCAGATCATGCAAGTAATAATACCTGGTTTAGTGCAATATCAGTTAATTTAATTGAAGGGACCTTCAAGAATATTTTATTACTGCAGCACTGAAGAAGAGACAGCAAGATTTGCTGGCCTGAGCCAAGATATGCAGAAGTTATTTCAGTATGTGGAAGAGCAAAGAATGGTTGCTACATGGTGAGAATTTGAAGAGCAGTTGTTTTTAAAGTGGTTGTGTGTGCAAAACACAAACCTTTCTCAGCTGCTGTTCTGTGACTGTGAAACTTGCTCCCGGCAGTGATTTGAATCATGATAAATTTCAGAGATATGCAGAACAAAATTTAAATCACCCTTATTGATCCAACCGTGCTCTCATTAAGAGCAAAGACTAAAAACATACAAAACTGCAGACCAAAGAAGGGTGACCTATAGAATGTAAAATTAGACATAAAGGGGAAAATTTTGTGGATACCTTTGGGTTATGGTTCTATATTGTGTTGCTGGTGTACTAGAGGCTGGACAAAGGCTGGCAATGTGTGTTTGCAACCCAGAAACCCCCCGTGTGCTGGGCTGCATCCAAAGCCCTGTGGGCAGCAGGGCAGGGAGGGGATTCTGCCCCTCTGCCCCCTCTGCTGAGACCCCACCTGCAGTGCTGCATCCAGCTCTGGGGGCCCAGCACAGGAAGGACAGGGACCTGTTGGAGCCAGGCCAGAGGAGGCCACCAAGGTGATCAGAGGGATGGAGCAGCTCTGCAATGAGGAAAGGCTGAGAGAATTGGGATTGTTCAGACTGCAAAAGAGAAGGCTTTGGGGTGACCAAATTGTGACCTTCCAGCACCTGAAGGGAGCCCACAGGAAAGATGGACAGAGACAATTTACAAGGGCATGAAATGATAGGACAAGGGGGAATGGCTCCAAACTGAAAGAAAGCAGGTTTACATTAGATATCCTTGACTGTGAGGATGATGAGGTACTGGAACAGGTTGTGGATGTCCCAGCCCTGAAGTGTTCAGGGTAAAGTGGGATGGTGCTCTGAGCAACCTGGCCTAGTGGAAGGCGTCCCTGCCCGTGGCAGGAGGGCTGGAATGAGATGATCTTGAAGGTCCCTTCCAACTCAGGCCATTCTATGATTCTATGATTCTGTGATCCTATGAAACATGCTGTACATTTTGAGTACTGCCCAGATTAGAATATCTGGGATTCAGAGCTGTCTGACTACCTGACATCACTGTTCCCATTTTCATTGGAACTGGGTCATTGCTGACTTACATGTGATACAAATGAGCAAGGATTGTCAAGTCAGCGAAACATTAATGGAGGACCTAGAAATACATCTTTATTTATATACATGAATAAGACTGGAGGAAAGAGAATACATAATTTTGAGTTTATTCATTTGTCCAAGTGGTAAAAGAACTGAACAATTGCCCACATCTCTAATTCTCAAAATGGTCATGATAAAAGTGGTCAGCTTTGATTTCAAGAAGAGATCAACCAATAAATAACGATAGAAAATTCACAAGAACATGGGTTTTAGTGCAGGACTTTTATGAAAGCATGTGATCTAAACCCCATAATTTATACCCACACTTATCTTTTAATTCAATTTCAGATCTACAACTTCAGAAGCTCTTATTCATGAAGAGACATCTGCTGCTTTAATGAGATATTCTGAGCTCTTGACATCTTCAAGCATATTGATACAGCAAGTGGTTTCAAAGGTTAACCATGTTGGTTACACAGCATTTTCTTTCATTAGTTTTACATCTGATGAGTTTTGAAAGATTAGAGTGCTCAGTTTGGTTTCTCCACATGCTGTATTTTAAGAATAAACATTCTCTTACATCTTTTCTAAATGAGGTGATTCCAATTTACTAATCTCACCTGTTTTTCTTCCTATCTTTCTAACAGGTTTTTTCATTCTCCTCCTGTATCCGTTATAAATCTTAGTAAGGTGAGGAATTAAGCACACTACTACACATGAGAATGAACTCCTGATTTATAGTGAATTATTTTTATACCCTGAGGTAATGTTTTTTTTTAACAACTACCACAGTCACCTTTCAACTGACTTCAAAACCAGATTGCAATACCATACGTCTTCCACAACGTAAGAAAAAATATAAATTGTCTTTATGTAAAAATTTTAAACTTACAAGATCCTTAAGTAGAACAGAAAATTCCTTTTTCACTGCTTGCTTGTGAAAAAGTTAAATAGTGAATGTTTTCTAATAAATAACAATTTGAATTGGCAAATGTCAGGGTGTTAAGAAATTTTTCTTAAAAAGGAGGGAAAAAATGTTGTATTTTTAAGCAAAATGTTGTATTTTTAAGCAAATCTCTTATCCAAAGTACATAGATGCATAAAATAGGATTTTTCTTAGGACATACATAGTTTTCCAGAGTTTTTCAGCCATTCAAGATTTAATTTTTTTTATTACCCACGTTAACAGAGTCTAGTATACCAAGAACAGCAGTTATGGAGCAGTAAATCTTGTAGGGCACTAAAAATTTTTTGCTCAAGGAAAACTTCACTTAAAAGCTATCTAACTTAAACCAGGGAAGCAAACAATCAGCAGCACTTACACAGGTTGCTGAGAAATGTACTGAAATCACACCTATCTGAAATAATAATAATTGTGTTTGCAACACACTTGCTTATGCCTTTTTTAAGTTAAATTTCTTCTGTGTGGATGTAGTTACAGTTAAATAACAAGGAGTGAAAAATACATTTTGGAAGAGAATTTTTACACCAACTTTAACAGAGGTGAAATTTGAACACATTTTTTAAATTCCATGAATAATTTATTTAAAATGTTTGTTTGGGAGCGGTTGCATTTGGAAATTTTATCACACAAAGAAACCCATAGATCTACGGATGACAAGCCAAAAACTTGAGAAAATCTATCTGGAAAATAATCTTTAAAATATATGAAGGCCTAACCTTTCCTGACTCTATGGGAGCACGCCTCAACCTTCTCAGAGCCTGAGAAAGCATAAGGATCTCTTTCTACTGAAGTAGTTGTAAAGGATGTTCTCAGAGACAGATTTTCCAGGTGATTCAGTTCCTGTTCTCAGGCACACATGATGTCCATGCACGTATTCAGGCCCTTTAAACTTGGGCAATTCCACAGTGGTAGTTATGCCCCAGAACAGCTGGAAGTACAGTAAATTAGACCAATTCTCAGAATTAATTTCAGGTCATCCTTCCAGCAATTTCTTTAGATCCAGCATTTGACAATATTTTCAAAATTATCTCTCACTTACAACTTCTTAAGTAAAAGCCTCTGAGTTTTAGATACATTCTTTGAAAACAAAAAGAACGTTTTAAAATCTCACATTTATCATGGGCAAAGCACAGTGTTGCAGAATATTTACATTACTGCAAAAGAACCAAGATTATCAGGGAAAACAAGCTAAGAAATCCTTTTTCTGCAACAACTGTGCCAATAACACTGATGAAATCATCAGTTATGTTTTTGACTAGCAAGAGAAATCAGTGTACTCTATACAGTGCTGTACTGACTTGTACTTCTTAGGAAAAAGAAAGGGTGGAGGGTTGGGAAGGATCAATATTTTTCAGAAGGAGAGTTAGAAAGGAAAATATTGCATAAAGGATTAATAAAAATACTATATTTATTTTTCTTGAGGATTTTCTGTTTGCTCCTTACATTTAGGAACTCAGCAGAACACAACCAAAACTGATTTAGGACTGGATTGCTCCATCTGCTCACAGAATTGTAGGGGATCAAGATGTATTGAGGAGGTTTGGAAATGCAGAGTAGAATCTCCATGGCATTGCCCACTTTGGACCCCGGGTACTTACTGAAGCAAAAATGACTTTTTGACTTGGGAGTATCCATGTTGGTGGAAAAGATGGTAAATGAGACAGAATTGGAGCACTGGGTTCCCCAGCACAAAAGAAAGAGAGAGGTACTGGACTGAGTCCAGCACAAGGCCACAAGGGCAATTAAGGCCTTGGAGCATCTGATATACGAGGGGAGGCTGAGAAAACTGGAATGATTCAGCCTGGAAAGAGAATGTTCAGGGGGGATTTTATCAGTGTGTAAAAGTAAGTGATGGAGGACAGGAAAGATGAAGCCAGAATCTTAGCACTTCCCAGTGACAGGGCAAGAGACAAAAAGTATTCTTTAAATCTTTCCGTAGTATTTTTCCTTCTCTCAGCATCCTGGTTGCCTCAAGAAACTTTCCTCCTATTAAGTGACTTCCATGATGCCAGAGATAGCAGCCGGAGAGGGAGTAAAGGTGTTCCTGATTTTTCATTTACATTAATTGCCAACTCAATTTCTACTTGAAAACATTTCAGCAAGGGAAACATGAAAGTATTTCTTCCCTTTTTTCTTCCTAATAGCATCCTTGTTGTGAAATTTCAAACAGTCAGGAAAAATGATCAGTATGAACTCTTGAATTGTATTTTTTATGCATGGTGAATTTAAATAATAATAGTAATTATTAATAAGCTCCAGGAAAACTTGCATTTATTAAAAAAAAAAAAAAGAAAGGGACTGGTAAAGAGGAACAAATGACTCTTTGATTTTGGCAAATCATACTATGTATTAGAAATGTCACTTAAAAGTAAGTCACCCTCAACTCAGGCTATCTGTAGCTTCAATAGTAAAATAAGTTTTTTTACTTATCTGGTAAAATAAGTTTGAGTCAAATAAGTTTGTGAGATATCGGAAACTTTATTCAGTAAATTTTATTTGCTCTTGAGAGATGTTTCTAACCAAAGTAGTGGTTCAGCTCACTTTTAGGGGAAGGGTCATCACACTTATCTGTGTTACGTACGTTACTGCACAAATAAAACTCTTTCCAGGGTGATTCTTTGATAAGACCTAATAAGTACTCTCTGGTTTGACTGTTGATATCCATACCTTATTCTATTTTCCCTAATTCTATGTGACATTCTTCCATTTTCTCTTTTTTTTTACTAAAATTTGCTAATTGTTCTCTTGGTATTTTCCTTTAATTTTCCCTCTTATAATTCTGTTGCCGTAACATCCTTAGATATCCCTAAGAATATAATTTACTTACTATATATGATTTCAGACTATGTTTGCTCTTTATTTTTATACTTCTTAGATTGTATTTTGACCAAACTTTCACATCAGCTGGGTACTCAAAATATTTTTTTGCCTCCAGTTATCATTCTCTGTGCTAACATGGCTACTGAGCTGGAGAATGTTGTTTTAAAAAAACTTTCTGGTGGCCTGAGGATGCAAGAAGTTTTTGCTTATTCTCCATTAAAAGAGCAGACAGGCAGCTTGAGGAACTGACATGTATAGAACATGCACTGTACAGCTCCAGTTCACATGCTGAGGCAGACCTTTAGTACAAGAAAAGACAAAAAGAGTTCTAGAAAACTGAATTGGCCACAATGTTATAATTTTTCAAGGTGTTTCAATAAGTATTTCACTTTATTTGCCAAAATCTCATTAATATTGCATATGACTTGAAGCCAAACTTTCTATTTCTCACATGCCATTTATTTATATTTTCTCAAAAATGACAAACCTGACAGTAATATAAGGTACAGTGACACTGAACCCTTCCTGAATATTTTATTGTCCTTCCATCCAGCATTTCTACTCAGGATTCCTAGAATCATAGAATCCCAGAATGGCTGGGGTTGGAAGGGATGTTAAAGATCATCTCATTCCCACATCCCTGTCATGGACAAGGACACCGCTCACTAGACCAGGTCGCTCAGAGCCCTCTGCAACCTGTGCTTGGACACTTCCAAAGATGGGACATCCACAACTTCTCTGGAAAACCTGTTCCAGTTTCTCACAACCCTCACTGTAATTTTTTTCTTTTTGAATGTCTAGTCTAAGCCTACTCTGATTAATTTTGAAGCTATTTCCCTTTGTTTTGTCAGTACATGTTGGAATTATTTTGGATCGGTGTTTTGATTGTTGTCTGAATGAGATTTGAAAATACAGATCTGGGTTCTTCTTTCTGTGATCAAATAAAACCTTCTGTGGTGTTCAGTGTGATTTCAAACATTTTTCTTATTCTCAGTGAATAAGATTTGCACAGCTGAGATGATGCCTTTTCCTAGACAATCCTTTCCCTGAGAGTTAACAGAGTAGTCATTCTATGAGGGCTCCTCAATCCTTAGGAGCCTTTTGAAGACAGAGAGAAATCCAAGCAGATACTCTCCTTTTTTTGTCTTTTTACTGTAGTGTTGAAAATAATTTATGTGGTCAGGTGAAGTGTGAAGTTGTACATCTATAGTTTTATAGCTATACCACATCAAATACCAAAATGACAGAATATCAGCATTTGAAAAGAGAAAAACTACTAATCTAGAAAAGAGAGTATTTTCACAAAGATATTAAAGTAAATGGAGAATCAAGGTCTTTAACAAATTAAGGTTTTATATATGTTCAAAACAGCTGTGATATTTTCACTTAAGAGACTACAATTCAAGTAAAGCAAGTATTTCACTTCCCTGTGTGTTCTACCAGTTATACACTGAGAGGCCAATGACTCTTCAATGACTGACTATAAATACTCACTGTCTTAGTGTTTGAAAAGCCTCTGCCAGGAAGGGAGATTCACCTCTCCTTGAAGATTAACAGGTGGATGTGCACGTTCATACTTAGGAAGGAGATATCCTTGAACATCTAGCCAAGGAAATGGGTTTTGCATTTGATTCTAATTGTTGTTGACTGTTTTAGGAGTTTTAGTCCTGGAATAGAGTTCCATTGTCTAGATTTTGCTCATCAGATAATTCCCCTTAGTGTTTTTTTGATCGTTTCTAGCTTGGAGAATGGCATTAGGATCTGCTTGAAAGGCAGTTGCAGATCATGGAAGTCATAAAGCAGGTAGGTTGCAAAGGGCTTCTGGAGGTTTTGTAGTCTTCCCTTTTTTACTTAAAAAACAATAATTTCAAAGTTAAATTAGATTACCCAGAGCTTTATGAAGGCTACAGAGGGCTTGCCATATTCCTGAGTAGCAAATACAAGAAAGTGGTTCAATGAATCTTATTCAGTAGAGAATAAGTAACAGCTGCTGTGCTCTGCATTAGGTGGAAGCATTTTGAAGATTTTTTGTTTTTTTCCTAATTCTTTTAAAAATTAGTTAATTTAGAAACATCTAAAATATTGTTTGATTTAGGAACATCAGAATTGTTATAGAAGAACAGCAAATTTGTCACTTTAGTTCTTCTATTTATGAACCAATGCCCAACTCAATGGATGGCTCAAAAAAACCTCCAAACTAGCAGTAGATAGTCTGACATATGTCTAATATTCAAAAAAAAAAAAAAAAAAAAGCAGCTGTTTTTTGTAGATATTTTTTTTTATAGGAGATATATATTCATTTTAAAAATCTTCTTAAATTTCCTTCTTTAGCAAAACTTTAAGCCAACCAGTTTTAGAAAATTGTGCAAGAAAGAATTATCTTTCATTCATTTGGAATTATCATTCATTATTCTACAACATACAAATGATATCACGGTGTCATTTATACTGCCTGCCTTCAAAACGTGTATTAAGCAATACAAGGACAATGTTCTTTCTATTGTCCGAAAGTACCTGCTGCTGAAAACTGGTCTATGAAAAGTTAAAGGTATGTTTAATGATAAAATAGTACTATCTAAACCAAAGAGCATTACCAAGGAGCATAGTGATTACCTAATGATTAAGTTATGATTACTTAAGAGGTTACCTGGGGGAGCAAGAGTTTAAAAAACAGAATGACCAGTCACTCCAGAGTTCTGTTCAAAGACGAAATTTCATCCTCTTGTCCATTTGAGTGCTAGAACACAGCAGTCTCCTCAGTTTCAAATATCATAAGATGAAATAATCTGTTATAGTCTGTTTCTCCTTTCATATAGTGTGCAAGAAGGACACTGGACACTATTTCTGATGAAAAACAAAGAAAAAAAGAAATTCATAGGATATTAGCGCACTGACATCCACACTCATTCACAGAGAGGAATTCTTGAGATCAAAAGAATCTTGACAGTAGCTTCAAGTGGATCAAATCTGACATATCTGAGGTAATGATATATTATCATCATCTGTTTCTATTTATTCTTTTCTCATAATTTTAAATCTTAAACTTGATTTCTGTCTTCATCTGTAAGTTTCTGATTCTTGCTGACATTCTAAAACTATTATTTTATTTGTGTCTCATAGAGGTATGATAAGTTTTTGGTACCTCTATGAATGAGTTCTTTAATGATATGAAGATCTACTATCACAGCAAATTACTTTTTTCAGCTATACAATGAGAGTCTGAATTTTTTTTTTTTTTTGAAATTGCAGCTAAGTCTGAGGGTATTTTTTAATTCTTTAAAGGAGAAAAAGTTTTTGGTAACTGACAAATTAAAGAGGGGGAAAGTGAAACTACTAGCGAATGTTTTACTTTGGATTAGCTTTGCCCAAAAAATTCACTTAAGAATGATGTTTCACTGTAAAAGACATAAAATTGAAATAACAACAGTTCATTTCAATTAACAATATCCATTAGGAGCCTTACACCTGTAAAAAAAATATAATATACACACATTGGCCAAAAAAATTCATATTGGCCTATGGAAAAGCTGGAACCAACCCTAAATGCTTGTGTCTGTCTTGTTAAATGGCCCATTAACCTACTGAGATTTGTGCAAACGGGTGCTTATCTAAGTTCACAGAATATTAATAATAGAAAGTAAAAAAAAGAAGGTTCGAATTTAAAAAAATGACACATTTATGCAATACGCAGGTTTAGGAGAATTCAGTTTGCCTTTGGTGTGCTGTAATTTGTCGCTTACTACCTTTCTGCTGAGGAATATTCCAATAAAAGTAGTATTTTTTTGCTTTGAGTTCCAGCCTAGAGATTGTGGTTAAATTCGCAAGGATAGTTTTATTCTCTGAAGGGAAAGAAACAAGAAGAAAACATAAAATAGCCCATTAAAACCAAATTCCTCTGTTTGTGTCCGGCCTGCTCATCTGGAACTGCATGTCCTGTAATTGAAGTTAACTACCCATACCAGCACATATGTGAGTAACTCTACTGCTCTGCTATATTCCTCTAATCCAGGAGAGTAATGAAACATAAAGCAATAAATTTAATCAAATCCCAGATTAGGGGGGGTGAGAAGGAGAAAAAGAAACTGCTGCAAGATGTTTCGTATTAAATGCCCGAATAAGAAAAGTGGGCCTGTGACTGTTAGGGTCATTTCCAGGAAAGTTCCCTGGTCATTCACTCCAATGTTGTTTTCCATCACACATTATTTTTGCACCCTGTTTTAAGGACACTTCAATTATCAGTTATAGGAATGATCTGTTGAATTTCCTGAACTATTTGCTGAATGTGTATTTCTTACAATTATCTTAGGCTTTAACACACAAACAAAGCAGGCGGCTGCCAAAGGCTTGAAAATATTAAAAGCAGCAAAGTATTCACTGGCTAAAAGAGAAACTGCACTCCATGAAGATCACTTTTTTAAAATTTTCTTTTTTGGCAGTAAAAAATCTGAATGGAAGCTGGTGTCAGAAAAAGTGGATAGAGTAGTGAGGGGAAGAAAAGACAAGGAATTTAGATACTCTTTTGTGTCTATCTGTTACAGGACAGAATTATTCATTTTGAGTACATATTGTAATAGAAGAATTTCCTTCATATTGTCCTAATTCTCAAAAGGAAGAACATAAATCAAGCATTTTTACTAAGACTGGTGTACCCTCTCTAAAAGGAAAAGGAGTTTTCAGGAACAGTTAGTTTTGATCAAAGATGCACATAGAGAAGTTGAGGGATTAAGCCCTCCCTTTTTTTTTTTTTTTTTCCAATCTGAAAAGATGATAACAGATCATAACAGGAGAGACACTGGTGCAAACTAAGTGGAAGAAAATGATAATAATGTGTCTGTACCTTTGAATCTACCAGATATGAAGATCCATCCTCAAAGAGACACAGTGCAGGAAAAGCCATTCCTAATTCAAGATCAGGAAAACTTCATCCAGATCAGTGGCCTTGGGGGATGCCTGCCCTGGTCTGGCAGAGAATTTGAGGGCGTGAGATTCTTGCTCATCTAACCCAGGCACAGTAAGAGAACTTGAACTATTTTCTGCAACAAAGGTCACAATCAGATCTATGCTTAGTGTATAAACTCTATACTCTAAAATTTAGCTGTGGATTACACAACTTGCCTTGGTTTTGATTTGATATGTTTGTCCTTAAGAAAGTTGTTAATAGGTTTAGTGAACAAGAGGAAGACTCCAGCATCTGGAAGTATTGACTCTTTCAGAATGGACATGATTAAAGATTAATAAGTTCTTTTATCTTTCATAGTTTATATTTCATTTTCTCTTCCATAGGATCTTGTATTTTACTTTGGTTTTATAGCAGATACTCTTTATTACAGTTTACCTTTCAAGTTCAGGGGAATATAGCAAGCTAATATAGATGGCAATACGAGGACTAAGCCTTGCAACTTCTGTTTCCCCCTTCTTTTTGCAGGCTTCACTATCAATTTTTAATGTATTTGCAAATGTTTAAGCCTGCACTATATAAATATACACCAATAAAATGTATTATCTGTGTGCAATTCACATCCTCTGTATGCATCTACAGCTGGGGATACCATAATCCTGCATTGAGAACCCCAGTTCCTATTACTTCAGATGAATCCAGCTATTCAATTAGTAGTTAGAAATGACTATTCAGTCAGATACACCACTAAAATTAGGTATCTCTTCACAAGAGCATTTGCTTCTCCTTTCATTGTCGTCTTTTCAGAAGGTCTTTGTCAGGAAATGAAAGAGCTGAGTTATGTTTTGCTGCTCTGATTCATCCTGAAGTAGAGCTATACTTATGCGGATTTTGATCAGACTCTTAATCCATAGGGATGACAAAATCAAGCCTCTATGATATTTGCTAGTCATAAACACCTTGTGTCAGAGGTTGTTACTTTTTTTGGTCTTTTATGTCATGATGTGCCACAGTGAGGCTTTGGCCATGAGAACTCATACAAAGATTAACTTGTTTTTCTTGTCTTTCCTTCACACTTACTTCTCTAACGGACACATTTTAATATAAACAATTTAGAGAGAGCAGTATTTGTCACCAAAACTGAAGGGCATTTTTCTCAGGCAAATAAAAAAAAAATAAACTGTATTACTGAAAAGACCAGTTAATATTTGTAAATGCAGTACTTCATATTTGCTCCTTGTACTGTTTCTGATGTGGAAACAGGCATTGAGTCCATTACAGCAGGGAAGTATGGCTCTCCAAAGACATCACTGAATTGGCAGGAAATAGAATCATGTTTCATAATTGAGTAGCACTGGCATTTGTGAATGAATGCAGAGATTTGAAGGATCTTGGGAAAAAAGGTATGTATTGGGTAAAATCTCCATGGGCCAATAAGTGACAATAAAAATAAGGGAATAGTGATTCAAATTTGCTGTAGATACCTGAAGAGAAATTTGCTATAAGATACCTTTGGACACAAAACTCAAGTCTGGTCAGGTCAGGTCACTGCTGCACTTGCACTTCTTCTTGTAAGACTTGTCCTCCCCTTGTTCAGGTGGTCTCTGTTAAAAAAATTCCTATAACAAGCAACTCAAATCACGGCTTACAACAATTTAAAGGTATCTCCATCACAAGCTCCACCCCTGGTTCTTTTGAGCTGGGTTATAGCGTTTAAAGTTGCAATGCACTCCTCCCCTTGCTCCCAGCCTGGCTAGCAACAAGAGGTTCCTGCATAAGTGTAATTTCCATAACATGCAACTCAAAACCCGGATTGCAACAATTTAAAGGCATTTTCATTACCATCACCACCCTGTCCTCCATAGAGTTCAACAGTGGGATGAACTCCTCCCTTTTACCTGCTTCAGCTTGGACTTATCTGGAGACTTCAGTCCCTTAGGGGTGTACTTGCTCCAAGTGGAGCCTTATCTGTGAGTCACAGTCTCTCCAGAGCTATAGCTGCTCTGCAGAGCAACTACCGGCACAGACACTTGGAGATACACCTGCTTTATTGTGTTCTTATTCACAGCCACAGACGCTTCAGGGTGTCCTGCTCATCCACAGGTCACCGTGCTCTGGACTTCAGGCCAGAGTTCCAGTCTGCCCAGTGCAGCAGCACAGAAGCAGTGGCAAAGCCCTGGCCATGTGCCAGCCAGATACATGACCACTGCTGCTACCAAAATGTTCCCAGAATAAGATGAGAAACAGTAGAGCACCACAGCAATCAGCAAAAATAAGAGCAGAGCCTCTAATGGGCATTAGAGTGGAATATAAAGTCAGGTGAACAAGCCCCATGGCAGGCACAGGAGCCTGTCAATTAAAAGTTAAGCAGCAATGACAGCTCTGCATTTGATCTGGCACATTTCAGTTCAATCTGTTGTTATCTTGAAATCTTTGAGCTCCATGTTGCACTCCAAAAAAAGGACCGTCTTTAACCCCAGACGGCAACTACACCCCACACAGTCACCTGTACACTTTCCCCCAGTGGAATGAGGAGGCAAAATCTGTAGAGCAAAAGTGAGAAAACTCGGGAGCTGAGAAAAAGGTGGTTTCATTCCCCAATTCCCAAGGGCAGTCATCCCCAGGAGAGCATGCTCCCATCATACCTAATGGTGACTTGGGAAGACAAACACCATCTCTCCAAATATTCCCCTCTTCCTCCATCTTTCCCCAACTTTATACGCTGAGTGTGACACCATATGGTCTGGGATATCCCACTGGTCACTGGGGTCAGCTGTCCTGCTTGTGTCCCCTCTCAACTTCTAGTGTGCCCCCAGCCATGACACTGTGCAAACATTGCTCAGCAGTAGCTAAACAACCCTGTGCCAACAGTTTTGAGCACAATCCAAATCCTAAAAGCTAATTTGAAAAAAAAATCCTCTATCCCCATCAAAACAATCACAAACACCTAGCATACGAAGCACAAAATCGCATTACACAACACTGAACATAGCAATTAAAGAATTTGAAACCAAAAGACCTATATATTACTGCAAGGCTAAAACATATATATTAGCGTAAGGTTGTCAATTTAATTAATATTTTAGTAAGGTGGTCCCTACTCAGAAACTTTTATATTAGAGATATCATCAAAACAAGCATTTTAAGGGGTAACTAGCAGAACGTCAATCTGAGAGAGCTGCATATGCCTGCGATACAGCCTTGAAATACAATTTTCATCTCAAAATTAAAAATTCCAATGTAACAAACATGCACAGAAGGGAATACTATATCAATTATTATTTCTAGATGTTGAGTTTTTAATTTATGAAAAAATATAGACACAATATATACCCAGAAGAATTTCTTGTACTAGATGTGCTATTATACTGAGTATGAGGAAGGTCACAATATAAAGAGCTGGAAAGAGCTTTTTATGTATGTGTTCTCTTTCTTTTCTGATAGGTTTGCAAGGTTATATGCCAAAATATGTATTAGTCATAGGTACTACTATCAGTGAATGAAGAGGAAATAATAATTACATTCAAACCTTGTTTGTAGGAGAAGCATGTGATAAGCAGACCAGTAAAAAAACCCAAGAAATCGATCCCCCGCAAAAAGCCCCAGGGAACAGTTACATTTCTTATAGCTTGACTGAGACTTTGTATTTATCTCCTAGAAGTGAGTTGGCTTGCCCCAGTGCCTCAGTTTCCTCTAACTTATACAGAAATTACAGGCATTACTTAGATATATTGAGAGCTGTTGTAGAAAAAGTTAATTGAAACTTAGAGCTAGCAGCTTAAAGATTAATAATAGCTAGAGTAGACAAAGCCAGAAGCTTAAACATCAATAGCTAGAGTAGGCAAAGCCTGTAGATTGTGGTATATGAACTGTAACAACAGTATCTCAACATGCTGAATAACTAACGAGCACCTGACCTGAGGGGATGTGATATTGTGTAAGGAGACAATCACTTAGCAACTGCTTAGTAACCAAACAGGAAACAAATCAAATGGATACAAAACAAGGGGACCCTGGACCTTACTATTATTATTGGTCAAAATTTTTACATTCGGGTTGGAGAACTCAGATTGTGAGGATATAATTGCCCAGGGATTTTTTTGTATGGGGTCCCTCTTTGGAAGCACCCATCTCGAGCTGTGATGCTATTAATAAAAAGTACTTTCATAAAGGAATCCGTCTTTTGGCTTACGCAGAAATGTAGAGACAAACCCTGTTCCAGTGGCTGGTATATGCAATTTCCATAAGAGAGCTTAACTCATTAGTTATTATAAAGCATATAGGTCTTCACATAAAAGGTATTACTGAAGTGCAAGGGTACTATTTTAATATAAAAAGAGTAAAGTGTGAAACATAAAATGCTTCAAGCACAGAAAAAGATGGGGAGTTTATAGAATGAGGCCAAAGGAATGAAAAAATAATTTTAGGGAAATGTGAAGCCAAGAATGAAGTATTATTACTGCAAAAATATTAGGGAGGAAGGGAGTCTCTTGTAGTGGACAACCCTTTAAGAGACATTAGGGATAATTTATTGGTAGAGGTGACTGTCACCACAGGCTATTTATGTGAGCTGTTCCTTGAGCATTCTCAGAGGAGGAAAAAAAGGCTGAGGAGAGAACTAATACCAGAGAAATACTTAGACCAAACCAGAACAAGAGCAAAAGCCTGAAGGAACGTAGCATTACATGAGGAAAAGAACTGTCCTGGATTGAAGGACAGGTGTCTGTTAAGGAAGGCAGGAACCTCCCTTGCAATAGAAGATACAACCCCCTTCCCTCCAAATTATTATAATTTTGAAATTAAGGGGTTTTCAGGCAAAGATATGAGGAATAGGAATAACAGTTCTTTACTAATATATATGTATAACAAGGCAAACAAACAACAGTAACTATAACAGTGATAACAAACAGAACCAGAACCCAGTGACACCTTCTCGGCTGTCAGGCACTTTCCCTGTCGGTGCAGTGACGCTCACAGCCGGCAGGGGGCGCTGGCGGCTCCCGGCGAGCAGGGCGGGTGCGATGATCCTCCCGCGGCTGCAGGGGGCGCTCCGGAGCGAGCTCGGCAACACGCGGTAATGGTGGATGAAAAACTCGCCTCACAAACCCCTGGGCAGCCGGACCTCGGGAACAGCAGGCTGGAACAGCAGCGACCAACACCAAATCCCGGATGGTAGACGAGATGTATCAAACTCCGGAGCTGCAGGGAGAGCCCCTGGATGTCTCCGCAGGCAGGGGCTGCGGCGTTACAGTGTAGCGAAGGCTTGCGGCAGTGCTGAGGGAACGGCGGAGGAGGCAGGGCAGTCCCGGCCCGGCTCCCTGTGAGGCAGGGGAAGGCGGGCTTGGGATCCCTGAGCTTTTCAGTAGAGGGAAAAAAGAAAACAGCAGAAGGCAGGAGCCTGCAGCGGCAGCGAATCCCCTTCACCACGAGGGCAGCTCCTCAACTCCCTGAATGCCAAGGGAAACAGGAAACCAGGGGCTGGACCCAGTCCCTTTTAGCCAGTTCAAATCTCGCGGTGATTCCACCCTACACGAGGAAAAAACCCAGGCAAAAAGGACAACCAGCTAGACTCCACCCCCTATGGCTGAGTCCCTCAGTAATTGTATGGGGAAATTCTTTAAGAGAAAATCAAAGGAGAGCTAAAACCCCAACAGAACATAACAATTTGAAAAAGGAAACATATCTGCAAAAGACATTAAAATCAACAAGACCCAGTGTAGAACAGCAGAAACCCGATGCACAAGGTGTGAGCCTTCCAATATGAAGCAATCACTAAAAGAACCTCAAATAACACACATCCAAGTCTGAAATTATATAAAGAAAGCAAGAAAATGCTGAGTAAAGATAAAACACAGAAGAATGAGCAATGACATTGTTTAAGGCTTATCAGGATGTTTTAATGAAATGCCTTGGTGACAAACATAACAGTTATATATGAGCAAGTGGTACATAAGATTTGTCAGAGAAATTTTGGACAGAATGCACAGCCTTCAAAGAAACATTGTAAAATCTCTCTTATTACCTGACCACCCAAAGATGACTTTTATCAAGGCCATCTGGTACTGCAGGAGATATATGCAGTTTAGGAGGATAAAGAGCTATCTTGAGGAGTAAAGAAAAATAGTGTGAGAAGAAACAAGCAAAAATGGATGTATGTGTCACGTACGGTCCTGCAAACACCAGTATAGGGTCCTGCTGTTTTCATTATGCTTGGCAAGAGAAGGATGTTCTATTTAGTCACAAAATATTAAAAGGAAGCAAAATGAATAGTGGCGGAAGACAGGAATTAAAAAAGCTTGCAAAGCAGTTATACTTAAAATAGCCTGAGTAGTAAAACAACTTAAATGCGATTAAAATGCACTTTTTTAAATCCCAGAGCTAGTCAGAAAATGCTATTAAAATACAGTTCACCAACAAACATGGAAAAATAAGTATCAAAATAAAACCTTAAATCCAAATTTTTAAAAAAATAATGTCATCTTCTTTGAGGTTTACAGTGGTTTGGGTATCATACTCTTTTTAGCAGGGAGGACAAAGTAATTTCATGCATGATCAAAAGATTAAATCAGAGTGTGTAAATAGTAAAAGAAATTATTATATAAAGATAATTTCTTTCAGGACAAGAAAAGTTATCTAGTGGAAAATTAATGAGCAAATAATGTAACTTTTATAATAAAGACTGCATTTTGGTCCAAAACACTGTGGACATTTTGCTAATTCAAGACAGTAAGTTCACAATTATTGCAGCTTCCTGGTATCTCACAAAGGTAGAAAGTAAGCTGTCCCTTGACCTGTGATAACAGGTGATTATGGCAAAGTCATGTTTAGTTTTATATGTGGAATGAAAAAATTAAGAACTTGAGAATACATTAATTTGAAAGTATTTTCCCCTTATGCTCAATAATGTGGTTTTGTAGATTTTTCCCTAATTAGATTATTTGCATTTTGCAAATATTGCTTAGGTGTAAAAGTGTGCTGCAGCATGTCATAAGGTTCAACCAGAGTGTTATAAAAGGGGAATAGCAAGCAGACACTGTATTTTTTGTCTTTCTCCTCTAACTATTTTTGGAATCAGACATAATTATGGCAAGTTCAAACTGTTCAACAAGGGAATTATTTTCTTCCAAATTTTTTTTTTTTTTTAATTGGGTATACATCCAGTTCTGTGGCACATGAGGGAGTTAGTTCTGATTTTGTTTTACTTTAGTTTTTGATTTAATTTCTGCTTTAATAAGAGACCCTCAGAATCCCTTTCTGTCATAACATCATTATAGAAAAAATAACAGGTCCTGAACTCTTTCTGCTACTGCTTTTGAAATATTTCTAATAAAACATGTTAGTGGAGAACTAGAATGAAAATGGCAAGTAGTTTTGAAGCCACATGGCTGAAGCCTTATAAAAGTATGGCTAAGACTTAGAATCCAAGGTAGCTTGAACTAGTATGAAAAAGTAAATTACTGATTTTTGGTTTTGTGTAAGAGCTAACACCTGAAGAAGCTTTTTACACCACATCCAAGCAAATCATACTTTAAACCAGTTATTTAAAATGCTTTGTGTTCTTAACAGAGGGAGCCAGTTGCAACCCGACGTGTTGGGGGACAGGTCTCAACCCAGCTCTGACAGAGGATGCACCCTGCAGGCTTGGGACTGTGGGAGTGTCTTGGATGGAGTGATGCACTTCACTGGTAAGAGACAAGCAGCAATATGTTTATTGATGTAAAACAAAAATTCAACAAAGTTGATGTTAAATGTGACAGGGCTTTAACAAATTCTGATGACAAGGTACGCTAAATTATTTGCTGCAGAAAGGTCAGGGTCAGACAAAACTGTCAGGGAGACCCTCTTTTTGAATCACAAGGTTCAGAAAGGACCTCCTTGCATTCCAATCTCCTCAGAGGGGAGTTTAGGTGCAGCTGGATCCAGACTTACTCCTGGACTTGGTCAGTAGTTTATGTCCAAAGGACTATACATGCCCAATCAAGCCCTTATACTACTTAGCTAAGATTTCAAAGTTTCAGTGTGCTTATTCCCATTTCATTTACTGAGTGTCTGATTTGATAAGGAGTCTCTAAACCTTGAGGAGTAACCTTTAGAGGTGTCCCTCCTCCAGGGTAGATCCTGCCATGTATCTCACTGCCATGCAGGATAGCCCAGCATGCCCTGGGCTCTCCACTGTTTATGGAGTGAGGAAATGGGCTCATGGTCATATCTACACCCTGACTACAGCTGTCAGTGTCTCCCAAACATGAATTGATTCAAACCTTCACCAGCACCATTAGGTGCTGGTTAGGTGTGCACATGGCTCAAATTAGCCCTTGGCTACTGTGTCGGTATCTGTCTTCCCTGAATCCATAAGTACAAGTGCAAGAAAAGGACCCACAGCTGAATGGGGCAGTCTTCTAGTGACAAAGGATGTGGAGAAGGCTGTGCCATTCCATAATTTCTTCATGAACCCCAGGCTCTGAGACTCATGGGAAAGTCTGGAGCAAGGAGCGCTTACTGTCTGTGGAGGAGTATGAAATTAGGGACTATTTAAACTGACTGAACATACCCAAGTCTCTCAAACCTGTTGGGATGCACTCGCAAGTCCTGAGGGCAATGACACTGAGGCCACTCCCAGTTATCTGCGGAAGACTATGGTAATCCGGGGAAGTTGATGAAGACTGGAAGAAAGAAAATACCACCTCCATCTTCAAGGGCAGAGCCAGGGAGCTTCAGGAAAGTCAACCTCACCTCAGTCCTCAGGAAGGGGATGTAGCAAATAATCCCAGTAACCATTTGCAAACACACGAAGGACAAGAAGGTGACTGGGAGTAGTCAGATTGGATTTATGAAGGGAAAATCATGCATGAAAAACCTGATAGGTTTCTATAATGAGATGACTGGTTTGGTGCATGAGGGGGGAGAAGTGAATGTTTTTTTATCCTCACCTTGGTAAGGCTTTTGATATTGTCTTCCATAATACCCTCACAGGCAAGCTGATGAAGCATGGGCTAGAGAAGTGGACGGCAAGGTGGCTTGAAAATTGCCCGTGATAAGCAGCACAAAGAGAGGCTGTAAGGTGGTCCCTAGTAATGTACCCCAGTGGTTTACACTGGGCTCAATCCTGTTTAACACCTTCGTTAACCAGGATGATGGGAAAGAGTCTTTATTCAGCAGGTTTCCAGATCATATAAAACCGGAAAGAGTGGTTGATACAACAAAAGGTTGTGTTGTAATTCAGAGGGATTTTGACAGGCTGGAGAAGTGGTCTGATGGGAGCCTTGTGATATTCAACAAAGGGAAGCACAAAGTCCCGCACCTGGGGAGGAAAAAACAATAGGCAACTCTCTAGCTAGACATTTTAAATTCCATGTAAAATAAAGAAAAAAAAGTAAAACTTTTACTGTGAATGTGGTCCAACACTGTAGCTGGGTCCCGAGAAGAATTCTTGACTCTCCATCCTTAGGTATTCACAACCTGACTGGACACAATCCTAGGCCACCTGTTCTGGCTGACCCTGCTCTGAACACGGGGTTGAAGCTGCCTTCCTGCCTCACCATTCTGTGATTCTGTATTTAAAATATTCAACACTGACAGTCATTGTGAAGCCTTTGCAGTTTTAAAATAGTCAGATGTATGATATTCAGTATCAAGAAGTATGTTACTCTATACAAAGTTAGAGTGAATAGAAATTTCCTTAAAATTATATTGTGAAATAAAATCATAAATTAACTCTTGAAGATAAATTTATAGATTAAATTGGAAAGATTAAGAAATATTTAACCTATTTATACAAAAAAATACCCTTTTGGATAGTTTTAAAAGATAAAATCACCTTTAATAAATATAAGTATCAAGAGAAGATGAACAATAAATAAGCAAACAACTAAAATATAAGTTATAAACTAATACTCAAAATACAGTCAGCTTCAGGAAACTGACTTTCCTACAATCCATCTGGATTTCAACTCTCATCATATTTCAACCTAAATTAGAGGTGTCTTGAAGGTAGTGTAAATGGTGAAGAAAATGGTATGGGCTTCTTAAAGCACCCCATTTATTCTCTGTCTCTTTCAACACCAAGAAGGCTATGGGAAGATATGAACAGATATTTCTTTCTAAGAGGCTAAAGATAGGAATTTTCTGGGTAATAATGTCTATCTAAATCTATCTCAGATAGACTTCATTTACAATTCCCTCTCTAGGAAGGAACTTTACTTTCTATCTAGTTGTAATTCTTAGGGAAATTATCTGCTCAGTTCTGTAGATTATGATATACTGTGTTAGATTTTGAGATACTTTGATGACATCTAACATAAAAATGCTTTTTTTTTAAGGCATCAATACCTCTCCTACAAGCAAAACATTTTCAATCTTCAGAAACAGAGAAAAAAAAAAAGTGTTCTTCTTTTCAAAACTTGAAATTTTCACGTTAATTTTGGTCTGATTTTAAGAAATACTGATAAAATTGTTGAACAAAACATATAAGAGTAGATTTTACTTAGTCAATTTTGTATTATCAGTAGACTCTTTAATTTGTCAGAGAGCACTTAAGTACTTTGAGAAGGGAATGTTTACAGGTTTAATTAATTTAAAATTATATAATTAGCCACATTATCACAGTTAACAGAACCACAGATATTACTGAGGAAGAAAGCCTATCAGACTATTTTCCTAGTCTCCCTGCCAAAGCAGGAGTGCTTCCTAGGCTATTGCTCACAACACTTGATTTTTAATGGAGTTAAAAATGCATTGTAAAAGGTGAAGATATTTCAACCTCTCAGGAAAATAATGAGTAGAGTTTCACAATCCTACATCTGCATGAACCTTTCAGATGTAAGGCCCTGACTTTGTAAATGTTATGCACTGAGTCAGTTTTTAGGTACCAAGTCATTCACTAATATCCGCTGATGACAATTTGTGCCCACTGGATTTAGTGCTGCACAAAGTACGTAGGAAACATTCTTCCCAGCTTTTCTGGGGAGTCTCATTTACAGTTTATACATTGAAAGTTCAAAATAAAAATGCAGTTTTGCTATGGTAAATGATAATATATTAATGATCTGAGTAAGGACAATGTTCAGTCTATCATGAGGGAAACAGGAAAAGAAATAAGAAAGGAATGACTCAAATTCTGTAATGAAATTTCATTCAGTAAATGGTGGAGATGATGGGCATTTAAGGAAGTAAGGAAAATTTTTGTCTTAGCTACATATAGGATTAAAATAGCCACCAGATGCTTTAGCTGCCGTGTGTAGCCTCATACTTAAAAATCATCACAATTCAACTGGATGTTCAGGGATCACAGCTGAGACTGAGGAGAGGTGGTAGGTCTAAGTCATAATCTGTGACTCTTGATTAACCTTCTAGAGGCAGCATAATGGGAAGTGGTAGTCCAAAGATAGCTCATTCCAAACACAGCTCAGGAAAAAAATTGAATGTAAACAAGGGATATGGTTCTCATGGCTACCTAAGAAAATTTGAACTTTTCTACAGTTGCATCATCAACTGCTAGATACAAATACAACACTAGGCCCAGGAAATTCAGTAAAAGTGATACTTTTTCAACAAAAAATACTGTAATATCAAATTCTGCTTGTCAAAACTATCATTAGAGAACACAGATTTCAAGGGTAAGGAAGGTATGAAAGAATTTGGGAATGAAGACCGTATTTGGTTATCAGTGTTCAAACTCATGTGAATTGTACTGAATCATTTTCTATTCACTGTAGAAAATATCATGTGATGTTTGTGAACAGATTATTCTGGAAAAAAGAGTTGAACAGATTTCCTCAGTGTTTAGAGTGATTCTGATTCTCTTTGTCTTTCTTTTGAACATGTTATTGAAAGACTATCTCAGTAATATTAGTTATGCAAGGTGCAAAAATAAGCAATCCTTATTGCTTATTTCAAAATAAACAATATCAAAAAATAAGCTTATATCAAAAATATTCCATATTTTCCTTCAGGAGAGAAAACTATTATCTTTCATCCCAAGAACAAAAGAGGCTGCTCTCTTTGCAACAAGTAAGGTAGCACGGCACACCTTTGCAGAGAAGATTGAATTCAGAGATTTTCAGGCATGCTTCTTGAGAAGATTGTGTATATGGTAGCTGATGACAACACTGACAGCTCAAACTTCTAAAAATAATTTCCATCACTTCCATTATCAAGCAGCAGAGCTGGAGGAGCTATTCCCTTTGAGTCTCATCTGAGTTTGTTCTTCATGGTATGCTTAAATACATCTGCTAGAAATAAGTGAACCAATTAGGTTGGAAAAGACCTCTGAGATCATCAAGTCCAACCTTTGACCTATCACCACCTTGCCAACCAGACCAGAGCACTGAGTGCCACATCCAGTCATTTCTTGACTACTTCCAGGGAGGGTGATTTCACCACCCCCCTGGGCAGTCTGCTCCAATGCTTAAATGCTTGTTCATTGAAGACATTCTTCCTGAGGTCCAACCTGAACCTCCCCTGGTGCATTGGAGGCCATTCCCTCTTGTCCTGTTGCTGGTTACCTCGGAGAAAAGCTGAACCCCCACCTGGCACTACCCTTCTCCTGTCAGGGAGCTGTAGAGAGTGAGAAGGTCCCCATGAGCCTCCTTTTCTCCAGGCTCAACACCCCCTCACCTGCTCCTCATCAGACTTGTGCTCCAGCCCCTTTCCCAGCTCTGTTGCCCTTCTCTGGACATGCTCCAGCAGCTCAATGTCCTTCTTGCAGTGACGGGTGGATAATGTCTTAGGTTACAATGTAAGATGTAACCAAAAGTATGTATTCTATCACCATCTGTTAAAACCAGGTGGGGCAGGGTTCTTTATCTCTTCCGTGACACATCCCTGATAACTCCCTCCAGAGACATATTTTTCTGTTAATGGGTTATCAAGCCTCACTGCATGACACATAAAATTACATAATCCCATTGTGAGATGCTCCACCCAGGGGGAGGAACCAAGCAATCCTATCTGGTTATAATCTGAGGTTTGGAACACCATAAGCAGCCCTTACCTACTGGATTCCCAGAGGACAAGAGCTACATAACCACCACTGGACCTTCAGAGGAGGACCAGACCCTTCTACAGGATCACCCTTCAACAGAACCATATGTATCACCTCAAGAGGACTGCAGCCACCCCCTAATTGGACTGCTACCACCACCCTGCCTGACAGGGTGTCAGGTCGTATCCTGACTCTGTCAGGTTAAGCCAGTATTTCTGTATTATTGCCTTATTATATATACTAGTAAAGAACTGTTATTCCTATTTCTCGTGTAATTGCCTGAAAGGCCCTTAATTTCCAAATTATAATAATTCAGAGGGAAGGAGGTTACATTTTCCATTCCAAGAGAGGCTTCTGACTTCCCTAGCAGACACCTGTCTTTCAAACCAAGAAAGGGGCTCAGAACTGGGCACAGGATCTGAGCTGTGGCCTCACCAGTGCTGAGTACAGGGGAGCAATTACTGCCCTGGTTTTGATGGCCACACTTACTGTGTACCTTCAGCCCCTACTAACCAAGAAGGTACGTTATAACATTGCAATGTTTCTTTGTTTCACAGATTCTTTCTTGCCAGCTGTTTCTATAGCATCTGTTAAGAGATGCTGAGACAGAGCTAAGCACTCATCACAAACAGAGACACCAGAGCACAAACCTTCCTTTTACCATCTGTTAAAATGATTTGCTGAATCCACCCATCGCATCAACAGAGGCTCTGTGTTAACCAAAGGAAACAAAATGGTTGTATATCAGTTCACTGCCAGTATTCACACAACATGCAGGACCTGAAATATCTTGTGATCTCACACCTATAGATAATATTGTATGTTTCAAAAGTATTTTTCACAAATAGGAATATATTAGATTATTTTATGTAACAACAAAAATATAAATATAAGCTAATATTCCAAGTGAAAGCATAACACAGAGCTAGCTACATAAATTTATCTCAGCACTGTGGTGGAAGAGGCTGCTCCTCGATACCCTGTTCTAGCCAAGAAAATTGAGAGTCTGTGGTATCTGCTCTTGTACAGAGAGTTGTTAGAACTTCTTACAAGATTAACGCTCAATAAAAATAAGAGATGAATGAATAAGAAAAAAAAAGGCAAAAACCTACTCCATTGCCTGGAAAATAGGATTTAAAATAATAAGAATAAGTAAGAATGTGCATTTTATGCAGTGTAGAACATTAAATATCTTTATGAGTAGATCAGACTGTCCAAGAATACGAAAAAGAGAACTCTAGTATTTGGTTAACATTCTCATTTTGAAACAGAATGAAAGCATGCCTAGGAAATGAAATGTTGACACACTGACTAGACCCTTTACTTATTTAAATACATATTTATGGCTTTCTCCAGCCCTACCCCCCTGTAAGTCACTCACTTAGGTTTACATAGGGAGTCCTGCTAGGGAACACCCAAAGGCATCATACAAAATCAATACAAGAACAAATACCCTTAAATATTCATGAATATAAATGTATAATACACATGGTCTCTGTTTAGTCTGAAAAGCAGACAGGGATTCCAAGGATTTATTCTTTTCATATTCAAGAAAGTACCGATTTTACAGTGAAGAGTTCATTCGAAATGCATTAGATTAGATAATACAAAACTGTACAGACAACTACATGTTCTGTAAAAACCTGGCACCGTTGTCTCTACGGTGGCAGATGAGCAGGTAGAAAAGAAAACGTACAGCTGATTCATAACCCTCACAGAAGCCTAACAGTTGCAGCAGCTACGAAACGCCATGACCTCAACTCACTTTCTGAGAGAAAGATGAGAATGTACCATCTTGTAACATGTATACCCCTGCTACACAAATCACCTTATTGTAAATGTGTTTGTGTTACACAAATTTCTCTAGATCCCATTTATTTCAACAAGTTCCCAGTCTCCTTATGTCAGATACCCAACAAGGTGTTTTATCTGCAGTTATTCCAAGGAACACTATTTTAATAGGTATGAATTATGTGAGGTGCAGATGATGGATATGGCTGGACAGTCCTGAGCACCGTGCTCTAGGGAACCTCCTCGAGCAGGGATGTTGGACTAGATGGCCTCCAGTGGCCCCTTCCAACCTTAAACATACTGTGATACAGTGATATGAAATCAGAGTTTCCATGAGATACAGAACTGTCGAGGTCTCATTTCCACCAGATTCACATTTCCTAAACAATTAACTTTCTATCTGGGCAGTCTAACATTTTCTGCTGTTTCTGCATGTACTTTATAACCTCCCATGGAGTACTTTGGTGCCAAAATGAGTGCTGTTTCCATTAGTAGCAGACTTCCTTTGATGTTATGCAAAAAATCTTGTTAGCATTTGGGCTAATAAAAGCTATTAACAGTGAACTTGTGACTCTTCAAGTCGTGTTTATCCTGCTGGCCCACTACCTATCTTTATGAAAGCTCACTAACATTAGATAGCCTATTAAAAATCTAAAAAATCATTAGAAGAAGATAGAAAGATACATTTCTGAGTCTCCCCAATGCCTCACAATGTCATAAGGTGCCTTCATGGGTTATTGCAGCAGCCCTTTTTGAAAATCAGTCTTTTTAGAGGTGCTGTCATGACATGCAGCCATTTCTGGAGTAAGGACTTTGGAGAGGCCTATTCCATACACAAGATCGGGGGAATATTCTGTGATAAAAACTCAGCATCTCACTTCCTTATCCATTCTGAGCAAGACTTTGATTATCCAGTCCCATGACTTGCTAGATCATGCAGTAACTTTTCTTATGACACCAACAGAAAGCACTCCTTTGGTCTGACTATTTTTTTTTCACATTTGATTATATTTGAAACTGTTTGCTCCAGAAGACTGTTTGAGTGTGTTGAGCCAATATGTTCATAACTTGGTTTGAAGGGGAAACACGAGAGAGAGTTTGATCCTAAAGGACACATTTATCTTGACAATCCAGCTGAACACATTACGGCTTGCAGAGACTTTGTGTTGTGTTTGTCGGGTTACAGACGGTGGTGTGATGTCCATCCAGTGCTTTTCAGAATGTTCAGTTGCTACAGTACCTTTTATAGTTCTGCAGATCAGGACTTGATTTGGATTACAAAATACACAGAGACATGTATGTGTCACCAAAAAAAAAATCACTCATGCATATTTTAATACTGTATGCCCTGTGGATGTGTGGATATGGATGAAAGAGGCTCAGCTTAACTTCCTGTGTTTACTGAAATTCTTCTTACGTAGAATCATAGAAAAAAACCCCAAACTTAGTTATTTTGAGGCTATATTGAAAGAAAACATGGATTCTGGGGCAATGGGGCAGAATTTTTTGGAAAATGTTGAAGACTAATAAAAATATTTACTTTATTTCCTTCAGCATAATTTAAAGAAAAATAATGATAGGTTCTGCAAACTGGAATTGAAAAATTAGTACCCAATAAAAGAAAATCACTTTAACATATTTTCTAGTGAAAATCTAAAGATAAATTAAGTAATAATTTCAAATTCTCTTCTCTGTGTAGCAAAACCCAGAAAAGGCTAAGAAAATTTGTCTTTAAAAGCAACTAATCCTTATTCTTTATATGATAATAAGTCATTATTGACGGTAGAGTTAGTGAATTTGTTTACTATATGATCTCTGATTTAAAAATCTGACCTAAAATCTTACATTTCTTTAAGAATTAATCTGTGACAAACTAAGACCTTTTGAAAATTAAGAGAAGTATTTCCAGAATTTTTCTAAATACATGAATGCTTGGCATATAGAAGTGCACTCTTACAAACATAACTGGATCACATTATGAAATTCGACTTCGGGTGAATTAAATTGCAAAGATAATTATTTTCAACTTGTGGGAAAGAAAAGCATCCCTGATACTGAATTGTGTCAGTAAAACCACAATGAAAAGCTGCACTTAAAGTTGAAATTATCTTTTATTACTTTCTAAATAAATTGTTGCTTATATTTAAGCTTATGTGAGCTTCTTTTCACAATGAAAACATATACTTTTGGAAAACTACTTTAAATTATAAACATTAATCTGTCCATTGTTCATGTTTGAGGAGTCTTATCTTTTTTTTCTTGGGTTCTTGGTCTATACAGATCCTGGGAAAAGTGAATCACTTGAAATATACAGAAGTCTTATTTTTAATCAGTCACGAATATTTAAACCCAGACAGTCCTACTTAAGCCCTACTGGACTCCATAACCACAAGGGGGCAGAAGAAACATTAATCACAGAAATCCAATTCTACTTTCAAGAAACTCATTCCTTAAGCATAGCGCCAGATTTCTCTTCCATCTGGATTAAAACACCTTTGCTTCACTAGAGACATTTTTCCAAGCAGTTTTTATGTCCTTATCTTTAATAATGACAATATTTTAAAAAAAATAGAAAAAAGAAAAAAGAAAAGTAAACTATTATATTATTTTCCAGAAATCTTGAAAGCACCACTTAGGGACCAAGCGCGATTAAGAAAAAGGGATAATTTCTCTTGCCCTCTATTTTCTCAAATGGAAGAATTTTAGATTTTTATTTTGTTATTAAAGCAAAACCAAAACAAACCCCTCACATTCTGAGAGTGCTCTCAATTTATGCCTGAAAGTTTTCTTTTAATTCTTCTGATTCAAAATGGGAATGTTAATGTTTAACCCTGGCAAGGCAAAGAAGACATTATCATGATTATAATGTGGCTTATATTCGGGGCTCAAGAGCTAATGGTCTTTTCTGTGAATATAGAATGTGGATGTTAAAGGCATTTTGTTCATTAGTTCATTTTGTATTGACACATTCCTCCATAACTACCATAACCCTAAAGGCCAAGATATCTGGTGCAGTAGTGAATTTTATGTGTTAATAGTTTGTATTTTATAAGGAAAAACATATAACATAGAGAAAGGCTGGCATTTAAATATTGTTGAAATAGGTTGTGGATTTCAACACTCACAGTTCTTTACCAATGAAATACAGCACAGATAAAGAGGGAGAGATGCACTAGAAATAATCTGCATCCAAATAGTAGCAAGTCCTGTTTACAAACAGAATCTGTTTCATAGCACTTGGAGGTTATTTTCATAGAAATGTCAGCAGACCAATTTATGGCTTACATTCATATTTCTCTGCTTGCCAAATAATAAAGTGGTAGCCAGACTGAGATGTGTGCCACCTTCATTTTGGTTCCCAGGAAAATGCTTTGCTGCAGGCTTCTATGGAGTTTTAATGAGCTGGAGAGGACTGGGAGCATCTGATGCATGGCAGAAGACCAATCTGTGTATTAATACAGTTGTATAAATATATTAAAACACATAAAAAAATCCATAATGCTCTAGACATACCTGTTCTGCTTCTGATGGAAATGAAGTGCCTACAGAACCACACGTTATTACAGTTCAGCTAATGGCCAGACTGAGAATAATGCTGTGGCTGCTAGACAGACAGGCTGCAAATTGCTCTGCCTGAAGGCAAAGAATGAATTTCCTCATCTTCATATTGTACAAACCATGGCCTCAATTTCAGGGCATTCTGTGGCATTTTGAGAGGACGCTGCTTTCCACACCAAGGCGGAGTATACTTGATCTCAAGTTACCAGCTCTTTTGTGGAAGAGCACACACTAACGAAGGTGTTGCACATTTCTGGAATTGGGATTGGAATTCCAGATGATTTTGGCAAATTGAAGAAGAGGTCTGTAAAGAAAATAAAAGGAAAGATAATGGAAATAAAAACAAAATTGTGTTTGGCTGAAAGAATATGGTACTTGAGAACAAGGTGTCAGCTGCCTGCTTTCTAGGAGAGAAGTTAAAGGTTTATGGTTGCAACTCATCATCAGCAGTCTGAGGCTGCTTGGGAAAAGACAAACTAGGGACAATAAAAAAGAGCACAGGCTATCAGATATGTAAATTTGTATTAATACTCCTTTTTTTTGCATTGATAGGATCTCAGAGCTTGAAGAAGAATTGGAGTAGATAAAAACATTGTAGGCTTTTGGACTCCAGAGGCCGAGAAAAAGTACACCCATTAGAATTTATTCAAAGGAAACTGGTAAGGATATTATTAACAAATAAACCTTGAAAGGAGTTCTTTAGTTAACAGGACGGAGAAGAAAAAAAAAAAGAAAAATTGTGTTCAGATCTGCAAAGGTTGCTTCCACAAGGAAGGGAGTAGTTGATTCTTCATATCTGTATTTTAAAAAATCATGTCTAAAAGAAACTTTTAAAGCTCCCACATTGCTTAGGATCAAGGCCTCTTCAGCCAAGTGGCAAAACCTATCAGCATGGCAGATAAACCCCTGCTTTTTCTCTACTGTAACTTGGCACTTTCTGGCCACAATATTTTTGCCTTGACTGCAGTTCAGTTTAATATACTTGGGATGATCTGATAAAAATCGAGAGTGAATTCAGTGAACAGACCATTTTTCATACCACAAAAAGTGAGTCAGATATTGACTTAATGGATTTGGAGAAGGCTTAGATGAGTCATTCTTCTCCTGGTTAATTGATATTGCTAGGACATGCTAAATGTATCCCTAAATAGCGAAATAATTTATAGAATGTGCTTTTCTGGCTGTTAATTGTGCAGCTGGATAACTGCATTTAAAAGCTCATCCAACTCTCTTGAAATCACTAGAAGGTTTTCCACTGACTCAGAGGAAGCTGAAGTAGCTTTTCAGGGACCATTGTCAAAGGCAAGAGGTGATCTGACTGTATAAAAAACTTCAGGATCTTATTACTCTAAATGGGCTGCATCCTTAGAGTTGTTCCAAAGCTCCAAGGACAGAAGAAACCATCCTTTATCATCCTTTTACTTTTCTAAGAAGGAGATAAATCTGATGTTTGGTTTGTGTTTTCTTTTTTAAGGACTGTGACCTTTACCAATAGCCTTAAAACATTTCATGCATACAAACTTCAGGCCACAAAGCAGTTGACAGTTCAACAGTTTGAATTAGAGCTCATTTGGGTCCCAAGACTTACACGGTATTATCTCCTCTTGATGTATGTCTTCTAAAGTTCCTATGTTACAAATATTTACTATAGGCTTTGCCATGACAGTCTTTTTTTTTTGCTCTGATTTTTTTTTCTCTGTTTCTGATTACTGAAGTTCTAGCAATACATGTTGTAAACTCAGAGGAAAAAAATACAAATAAAATAGTCAACATTCTCAGAAATAATGAAGTAACTTGGTCATTCATTAGTTATTGTCATGCAGTATTCACTAATCCAGTCCCAGGGAAAGCAGGAGCACGTCCTCTCTAGTGCTATTTAAGACACATATTCTGACTTGAACTAATAATACAATTTATAAAAACGCACGTGCTAATCTGGGAAAACAGGAGAATAAACACATTCAGCCACTGGAAAAAAAATACAAAGCTGCCGGGAAAACAAGTCAATTACCATTATCTTGTGTAGATAGACTAAAATAGCTTGTGGTACCTTGTTCTGTGCAAACTAAATTTTGAAAAGACATGCGAAAGAAATAATCCGAAAGGAGGAGGCCCTTCGTATTTACTTGAATGTCAGCTCTGGCCTTTTTTATAACAGTCAAGAATTGAGCAGAAAAACATCTGAAGAAAAAGCAGATATGTCTGCTTTCTTTTAAATATTTAGCATTTGATTTTTTTGATTTTTTTTAAATCTGAAGGTCACAAGACTTGAGTTCTGATAAACTGACAAAGGAGGCAGATTCCAGAGGCAGTCTTCAGAATGGCACACTCAAACTGAGACACAGAACTGAGCTTTCTTTCAGTTTATCTCAGCTGCAGTAACAGGGCTGGGGTCTATCAAGAGCTATAAAGGTCACAAAAACACCTTGAATTGTAGAAGAATGACAACATGAAGATTTGCCTTGGGATAAAATATTTAATTGTCTGTGTAAGGAGAAGTCATCCATCATTCCAGCTGTAATAGAGTTTACGGTGTGAAAGTTAGGAAACAGCTGATTGATTTCAACAGGAAAATATTAGAAGATATGGTCGCAGGGTCTGCTCCTAGTTGACGTAATTGGGTCTCTAAGATAGTGCAGTATCAGCAATGTCTGCAGTTGTATCCCATGGATCTCAGGAGGAGATGAACCACAAAGGCAACCAAGAGGGCAGGGTACTGGACTTCTTTGGGAGCTCCTTGTTCTCTTGCTCATGACAAAACTTGCCAGAACTTCTCATCTTATCAAAATCAGACCAAGGAAACATACAGACTTGGGCTTACTTACATATCACCTTCATATAAGTAAACAAATGTATCAAGTAACTTTTCAAACAACAGCTTCAAGAGGTAAGTTTACTGACTGAAAAAAAGAGAAACTGAAGTTCAGGAGTTACGTAGTTACTGAGCTCCCCAACTAGTCTCTTCTTCCCTACAGAAAGCAGCTGTGTTGTCTGTAAGGAGCCAAAATTTTAGTCTATTATATTCAAGGGTTTATCAACATATCTGTTCATATGAAAGAAATTCCATATGGATGTCTATATCCAGTGTGAATTTAGGACAGTGAAAGCTTAGACGCATGTCGAGGCCAGGTTGGGTGGATCTCTGAGCAACTCAGTCTAGTGGAAGGCGTCCCCACCCAGGGAAAGGGGTTAGAACAAGAGGATCTTTTAGGTCCCATCCAACCCAAACTCTGCTGAGATTCTGTGATTCTCTGTGTATCTTTTTTCCTTGATTTAGCCCTACTGAAACAACACAAGCTCTTCACAGAAGTCTCCAGCACCATTCAAGGTGAGTGAATCAGCTTTATGTGATGAACTAATATCTACTTAAAACAATAAGAATAAATAATAATAATAATAACAGAAGTAGAAAGCACAATAAGTGCTTAATAGCACTGTGCTATATCACTGAATGAATTTGTACTTTTGGGTTTTAATCTGTTCATCTTTGGGGGATGGGTACTACTATAGACAGTGCTAGTTCTGGCCAGTGTTTGGAGAATGATTTGAGCAATGAATTAGAGAAACAGAGGAAAATTATTCATCTGCACGTGAAATAGTCTGAGAAACCATTCTGCAAGCACAGCATGGACTAGAAGCCAGGGACACAGTAAAGACCATGAAAAATATTCTGTATAGAAGCTGTATTTAGCTCAGCTTCATCCAATTCTCTGTCATAGGAAAACAATGATCTTCAGCTCTTGACAGTGTGCACAGAGAGTAAAAGGGACAAGCAAAACAATTACTATCACTATTTGGAGTCCTTTCAGCATATCAAAACCAAAGTACTTAACTTCTGCACCTCAATTATTCTACTGTATCTCTGAAGTAATTTGTACAGTGCCTTAGCAACTAAACCAAGAAGGTGCATTTAAAGAGACACCAGATTGAAGATTTTTTATTCCTTCCCTTAGCAAAATCTGGTATCTAGGCAGTTTTACTCATTCTCGTATCTGCATCTAATATTAATAGCTTACTCATTATGTCAGCCTCTGGAAAGTTAGGAATTATTACCTTAATTTTACAGATACAGTTAGGTATGGGGGAGGCTTTGGGGAGCTGGGCATACACGGCTTCCTGAGTCAATAGGAGCTGGTTTGCACAGTCCTTCTGAAATTTGAGTCGTAAACAATTTATCAGTGACAGAGGACAAATAAAGCCTAAAATTTGGATTAGCGAGCCTTGGGAAGAGCAGAACACTGTAAATAAAACATTTTTAATAGCCACATGGAAATTTGATTAATTTATGACTTATATTTCTTGCTATTTGAAAACACTTGAGTGAATGGATTAGTGCTTGCATAAGGTTTTAATAAAAAAGGCTGCTGTTAAGTAAAAATACCCCTACTACCACGAGACACACCGTCCCTTTGGCATTAAAAGTTCTCATCATGCACTAGTTGCAAGCCTTCTTACCTCAATAATTTAACAAGCAGAACAATGACCTGAGGTTTAGGTGACTGGCAGTACATAATGATGTGCCAATAGCAAACCCTGAACTGCCGAATGACAGCTCATCACCTCCTCCCTCAGCTGCACTCCACTTAGGCTGACAGTTCTGGAATCATTACACTCTTTATAAATGGTTTGTGACTGCAAACTCTGTTTACATTGCTACTAAATGGTCACTATGACCAGTTCTACCAAATTACTGTTATCATCAGGTCATGGTACCTTCCACTAGAAATTTAAAGTACTTTAAACATTATTGCAAAGGAGGAGTGAACGGTATTAATTGCATGCTTGGTCATAAAACCCAAGGTCTATTCGTAGCTAATGCCTTGTCCTTTAGCTTCAAAACTTGATAAAACTTTCCGTGAATATTTTAAAATATTATATTTTCCCAAATATCTAATATTAATTTCCTATATTTTGTTAGTATTGAGAAGGTTTTCTTGATGTTTCAAGCCCAGTGTGCCTGAAAACCTAGGCACATCTATTTTTATATAGGCACAAAGCAGTATAATAACATATTATTTGTTATTATTAATAAGGTTCTGAGCTAGAAAACCACATGCATTTCCTTTGTTATCTCTATTGTTAAAATTGCCTCACCACCCTCAAATAAAACCTGTGATTTCAATGCTTTACTGACTTCATTTCAGTGAGTATATTCCAGGTCCCTTGTGAAACCTCACCTCCCACTCAGATGCCAAAAAAGCGTACACTTCTATGAAAACCCAGCCTTAAAAATGTCAAATATACAAATGTCCAATTATGCAAGGGAATGTTAATCCAGAATATAACGTAATGTGACAAGCTGTACAGCCTGGTTTGATTTGCCAATTAAATCTACGTACGATGTAGGACTTATTTATCTTCTACAGTTTCACTGGGAGGGTAATAAAATAACAGTAATTTTTTTTTTTTTTTTTTTTTTTTGAGGAGGACCGCAACCTCAGTGACGAGGGTTTTTTTGTTAAGTGTAAAATGGAATTCAGTCAGATTGTTTGAGTCAATCATTCTGCCTTGGAATGGGAAACAAAACTGCTAGAATTTTTTCCAGTTGATAAATAGAAAAAAAAAAAACCAAAAACAAACCAACAAAACCAACCAACAATTACCTCCTGCCCCACAAAGAGAGGAAAACCAAGAAAGCTTCCTCCTGAATTTCCAGCTGCAGCTACATTCCCTCATGTAATTATAATTTCTTAGAGCCTTTGATCTGTTTTCTTTGTCCTAGCTGCCAGTTAAATGAACAGAAGTGATGATGAACCTCCTTCTCCTCCTCTCTGAAGATTTAATTCTACTGTCCACAACCTATTATGTTCTGGTTTGTTTTCAGCAGCACTCGAAGAGCACCACTACAGACCTTGTGTGGATGTTAAACCCATATAATAACCATGCAACAAATGCATATCCCACCATGACTTCAAGAAAAATTGCAGTTATATGACTCTATTTGACAGGGTAGTGCAGCTGCTTAACATTGTCATTACCTGCATGTCACCACTCTATCTGCAGCCTACAGATCATTGCTTTCCTCACGCATAGCTATTTCCCAGCATGACAGGAGCTTTAAAACAATAATTTTGTAGTCATCAAAGTTGTATGCAAAGCTCATGGCCCTGCACAAAAAACGATTGTGCAAGATTTTTTTGCACCAAAAAAATGAGAACTTTTCTTAAGAAACCTGTTACTAGACCTCCCCATAATACGTGTTACTAGACCTCCTCAGTCTTTGCAATGACAATTTACATTTGTCAGTGACTCTACAAATCTTAACCCAAGATAGCAATTAATTTCTAAGAGGGAAGAAGAGAAACCAAAGATGAAGAAGGGATGATGTAATAATAGCGAATCAATCTATTTATTGAGTAGAACAATTTATAGAGTTCTGATATATTGCCAGCATTTTGACTTCTTGGCTTTCTCCATTTATAGTACTGTCCTGGCTGTTGTAGTCACACTATAATATCTCTACTTATTCTGTTTAACAATTATTAATGTTGTATTAACCCTACCATGGCAGTTCATACTACTTCATTTTCATTAAAACCTGTTACCTTCTGAGAAGACTGAATTACTGCTAATTCATCACCAGTATAATCCTCCATTTTTTTGCCAGTTTCAGCATTCAGAATTTTATCAAATTATCAAAATTATGAAATTATCAAATGAAGTCTGATTTCAGGCCTAAAAATCAGGAACCTTTCTTACTCTCCACTAGTAAGGACTACTAATTTAATCTTATCTTTTCAACAGAAAATCGTAACATACAAGAAGAAGGCCGCATAGCTACAGAAAAGAGAATGAAAAGCTACTCTCCAGTGTTCAAAATTCATACCCACATCTTAAGTCATAAATTTTTCACCTGATAAATTCATTCTATAGATTTTTCTGTGTATTTTCTCCCTTAGATTCTTCACTATTTTTACTCCTAAACTCCAGCACATGGGCACACTTGCTGAGTCCAGGCACATATCAAAGTGTGTCCTTACTGTATCCTGTCAGAGGACCACACCCCATCCTCCTTTTCCTCCCCAGTTTTTATTTCAGTTGGAGATAAACTGCAGACTGCTGCAAGGATGGATTAGAGACCTCTGGAAGCAAGACTGCTGGGTGCATTTGTTAGAGAGCACTCCTGCCTCACATCTCATTTGGGTTGGAAATCAGCTGTCGGTCCAGGTGAAGCTCACTGCAAAATTCCTGTTAGCCTTGGTGAGGATAGATAAGGCTTTTTTTGAAAAAGAAAATGTTCAGAATCTGCACCGGTGGACACTAACTTAGGAAAATCTCCAGCTGCAGAGATCCCAGACAAAACTGGGAGGAACAAACCCAGTTTCTCTCCCTCAAAGAGAGAAAGAGGTGGGAAAGTAGATTAAGAGACAAGCAAAACAACAACTGCCACGGCAGAAGGGAAAAAATTCAGACCCTGTGTCTCCCAGGGCACCCACCAGAAGCAGGAGTGATTTGCTTGGATCCATGGCTGTTCCTGGAGATGATGATAACAGCTTCCCAGTGACATTGCAGTGGAACATCCATTTTCCCAGGCCTTACTGCCAGCATGATTAAAGGGCTCTGTCTTAGAAGAGGGAATGTAACATGAGGCAGAGGGATTTTGCCATTCTTGCTTATTTTGGGGATGTTTTTGGTGCTGCTCCAGCCATGAACTTATCAGATAAACAGCAAACAAAGCTCCATCACTCCACTGAGAGCTGGGAAGAGTATTGCTCTGGATGCTTTGTTTTGCTTTCTAAAGAAGCAAAGAAAAAGAAAGACTTTTTCTCACGATTCAGCAGGTGACTGTCCTCTGTTGAAAATAAAGCCATAATGTCAGCTTGCTCCTCACACTATTTGCCTTTTCTATATCTGCCAGAACTTATATTCAGTTTGACCTCCCTGGTTTTCTTGCAGGAGCCAATTTAGCTAAAATATTTGGACAGCTGGGACACAGCAGGGAAGAAAATGAGAGACAGGGCTGACAGTGTTACCAGTTGAGTTCTGTTCCTGCTCTTCAGACTGACTTGCATAATCTTGGGCATGTCATAACCTTTGTGTATCTTAGTTCATATGCTTTCAGATAGGTGCACTTATAAACCTTTCAGGGTTTTTCTGATGATGGATTTTACAGTAAAATACCTAGCTTAGAGCAAGTCTAAGTGTGCAAATCACTATAAAAACAAGTTATTCAGTGCTAGCAGCTCTCTAAAAAAAAAGAATCAGAAGAAGTTTTATATTATTAAATGTTAGACCAAGAAGTATTATCTTTTTCTAAATATCACTGGAAGGTTAATGACTTCTCTTTTTGTTGAGTGCTGTGTGTCAGAATATTATTGTGTTTAATATAACCAGTGTGTAAGGTGCTGCTGTGCCTATGAACTTTGGGCACAGATTCACAAAACAGCTATATTCTGCAGTGATAAAAACTAAACCAAATTCATCATTGCAATGACAGCTTTCTAGCTAATATATTATACAAAACATGCATTCCTAAGGTGCACTCTAAAGACTGCATTTAGGGAATTACATGCATAACTCCTGCTATTTTTGGATTTCAAGAAAAAAAACAAAAACAACCAACAGGCTGCAAGCCTTAATCAATTCAGGGTGTACTGAAAATGTAGTTTGGCCTGTTTGTTTCCAGTCTGGGTTACTGAGATGTAATGGGTAAGCACTGCTAACTGTCTCATTGTCATCAGAGAGCTACATGAATTTAGGAGAAAAGATCGCACTGACTGAGATCTCTTCTTGTCTGGAAACAAACCCTCTCCCCCTGCCCTTGCTTGTTCTTTTTCACGTCTCCTTTTTTTTCCTTTCTCTTCTGTCTTCTCTGCTCTACAAGAAAAGTAAATAAAAATGAAAAAAAACCTCCAAGACCTTAAATCTAAAACTCAGGGTTGTCTTTGTTCTCATGTTTTGATTTTGGAAACTGATTATCAGTGTGTATTTCATTTGTCTTTGTACAATTTCTTGGCTGCAAAGGCAAGAAATCATATACTGCCACAGACCGGTATTCAATACTCCTGTTTTCTCCAGGGTTACAATCCTGCTTATCGAATTGATGTACTTAAGAGCCCGATCTTCCCCAAAAGGGAAAACACGCAGAAGAAAACATAAAGTAAAGTATTTGAAACCAAAAAGAGAGAGAGAGAGATATGACGCTTATAGAGAGGTGAAAAAGTCACTGTGAGTAAATAGAAATTAGAAACACAGCAGCAGGAAGATGGCTATATATAATATATATTTTCCTTCTTAAATTAAATTTAGGATTTCAGGTCATTGGGTTAAAATATAAGCAAATAAATATGAAGAATTCAAAACTAAGCAAAGAAGTATAATCAATTTTGACATCCCATTTTTAAATGGGTGTGCCAATCCCACACAAGGAATAATGCTCTGGCAGATAATTAGCTTTTCACAGGAGCAAATAAGGTTTGCCAAGTTACTACCTATAAGGAGCCACTCTGCTTAAAGACAGTCAGCTCTTTGTCAGCCTGACACACACAGATGCCAAGATCAAAGGACCAAGGAGATATCTGCAATGTCCCACCCCTATTGAGGGGGGCACCCTAGATTTGTAGGTGCCTGTGGTCAAAAGGAACAACTAAAGTCAGAGTGTCCTCAAAAGCATACGAAGTTTTACCAGTAAATTACACACTTGGCACGGAAATTGGAATGTTGACCCTGACCATCCGTATAAGCACACAGCAGTGAGTTTTGGATAATGGGTAGGGTGAGAGGGAAACAGGAAAGAGAGAGATGAGTTAAAGAGGGAGAGAGAGGAAGAAATAGGCAAAGAAACAGAGGAAAAGAGATCATCAGTTCTGGCTCCAGTGCTGATCCAGCTGGGGTGTCTAGGGACCTGGGGTGCATGCACAGGGCAAGTGCACTGGATGTGGTGGGATGCCTTTTTATAGATAAGTTCTCCTCACTCTGAAAATAAGTTTCTCACTTTCAATGCAAATTAGTTCTCACACACAGTCCATTCTTCCAGACCTTTCTGGAAATGGGTTGGAGGCTTCAGGGGTCTTTGGTGGTCTTGTTCATCCCCTACAGTCCATGCACACCTCTCAACCTCATTCCTGAGCTGTGCTGTGTTGTGCTTATCTCCAGGAGCCAGAACAAGGATGTCTGTCCCAGAAAAGTGCTGCCCTACCTCTGTATGGCCCCTGCTCCAGGCACATCCTTTCTCACAGTGTGTTATTACCAACAATCCTTGGCTGCTATTACCAACAATCCTTGGTTGGCTCCAGAGCTATCTGGGTACCTGTGTTTGAGACACACACATTAGCCCTATGCCTTTTAGGCTTCTACAACATCAGTATCTGAACTAATGACCTTAATGCTGCCTTAACAAACAGTGGAGTAGGGGAATCCCTCTTCGAGCATGGTACAACATCATCTGTTGTGTCCCAGAAGTCCATGTTTATTTCATGATCATAAGAACACCAAGGGCAGCTTGCTTCAGAGACAGATGTTTATAATTTTCTTTAGGTCAGTTGGGTTGTGTGCCAATTGGGAAGCCACTGCAAAACACAGACAGACATTTCCAATGCATTTGGATCTTTCAATCCCTGTTGCAACCAATGCTACTGAGCCTCAAGTGGTATGCTACACATACACAACGAGATATGCTTTTTCAATTGTTGATTCCAATAGCTGAAAGTCAGACCTAACACAAGTCTTCCATGAAAAACACTACACCCAAATGCTGCACTAGTCACTGAAACACGTTATTTAAATTAGTGAAATTATGTATTTATTACTGCATCTGTTTCCTGACCCAAGGTTTTGATTTTCCTGTTTTTTCATTAAATTTTGCTGTGCTTATTTGCCACATTCATATCTTCATTACGGGGCTGGTGATGAAAATACCTGGCACATGGAAAAATCCAGATACTGAGGAATTCAAACAAACTAGCTTAGTCATATAACTATGTAACCGGTATTTGCTGGAATAGATGAATACATTATCAGTCCTGTATATTGCCAGTAAGAGAAAATTCTGAAACACTGGTACACAGTTACAGCTGCTTCCATGGCCATTATTGGGATGCTTGGGTTCTCTTTATTTAGGACCAGCTGAAGTGGTCAGGTAGACTACAGCTGCTAAAGGAGGAATATTCTGATGGAGAAAGTCAGAAGGTCTAAAACAGTGATAATCACAGTCTAACAGGCAATAACACTTTGAAAGGAGACCGTTCCTAAATATGACACCCATTTGATGGGCGGCAGGTTGGCTCCTTTTGGCTCCTTCCAAGCAGTTAATTGCACGATGTGAACAGGAGGAAGCTCCCTATGGCTCATATAGACACAGTATATTCTTACGATGTATGGTACCAAAGTCTGTTCAAATACCTGAATTAAAGTCGTTCTGCCATCATTGCAGATTTGGAAATTTCTGAGAAGGATTTTAGTGTCTGTCTCAACCACATGCTTCTGTAACCTTCGTAAAAAATTGTATCTGTAAAGTGGAGGGAGCATATCCCACCTTCACATCAGATAGGGACTGTAAAAACCAGCAATGACTGAACTGCTCAGAGAGTCACAAACAGACAAATGGCTGAGAGAATTGAGATTGTTCAGCCTGAAGAAAATTGCAGCCTTCCGGTACATGTAGTGAGCCTAAAAGGAACATGGAGAGAGATTATTTACAAGGGCCTGGAGTGGTAGGACAAGGAGGAATGGCTTCAAACTGACAGAGAGTAGGTTTAGATTAGAGATCAGGAAGAAATTCTTTACTCTGAGGGAGCTGAGGCCCCGGCACAGGTTATCCAGAGAAGCTGTGGTTACCCAGTCCCTGGCAGTGTTCGAGGCCAGGTTCAATGGCAACATGGTCTAGTGAAAAGTGTCCCTGCCTATGGCAGAGGGTTGGAATGAGATGATCTTTCAGGTCCCTTCCAACCTAGGCTGTTCTGTGATTCCATGAAAGCACAGACAGGCCTGACAATGGTCAGCTCAATAGTGTCAAAGGCTCAAGTACAGCAATACACTACTGAAAAAAATAAAGTAAATAACAAAAGCTATTTTCAAAGGCGCATGTGTGACAAAAACTCCCTTCTCCCCATGTTCCTTTTGTTACACTTGTGTGCATAAATGGCCATATACACCTTAAAAACTCTAGAGGGGGGCCAGAAAACAAAAAATGTTATGCATGATAATCAATTTTACAAGTTAGGCATGAAGTTTTAACAATGAGGTGATCTTTGATATAGATACAAATGAATTTAAAATGTTCCATAGCAAGCAGTTCCCACCCAAGGGATGTAAACAAGCTACTTCTGCAATAACAAAGCATTTGCCTTGCATCTAGAGCTTCTTATGGGGAAAAAAAAAGAAAAATCATAGATTTTATGAAATGCCTTATTATAAGACATTCCCAGGGGAAGAAGGGGTGTGGAAATGCAGAAGTAGCGTCAAACGTAGTAAGTTAATAAAAAGCAAATAAAATCCATATGCTTTACATAAAGCCTAATGTATTATTCATAAAGAAGATCTTTCCCTCACAAAGAAAGTTTAAATCATCATCCTGTTTACTATATTTTACAGCATCAATTAGAAAAGAGGGATTCTCTTCCTCTCCAAAGTTAGCAATACATCTTCACAAAACAAGAAAATTTATTATAGCATTTAATAGCTTGATGAGAGACGCATAAAAGTAAATCAGCAAGACTGAAAGAAAATCAGCATGTGAGAAAGAAAAAGCGATTTCTTTATTGTGAAAATTCATTCAGTTTACAATGAATAGGTGATGGCAGGCCTGTTTTTCTCTTTTGGACCAGTTCACCTAAACTGTGACTGTATGAACGTGCAATGGAGGAGGAGGATGCTGTCTCCCAACTACTCCCAGTCTCTTCCTTTTCCAGAAAAGGGCCAGATAAACTGTGGGCTCTGGGTGGGTGTAGGGAGACACAAGGAAAAGCAACAAAAAGCAGAATTAAGAAGCATGCATGGAAATTATTATTTAATTTCCTTTTGTAATAGATACTGCTTAGGATAGTAACTACCTGGGCTCAAAGCCTGTGCTACACAGACCTAGCTGGGCTGTAACTGAATTTTAAGTGTTGTTAATATGATTTTTTAGTCATTTTTAATCTAAGAAAAGGAAACAAGTCCCAAAGACATCCTCCCAGAAATATTTTACTGGGTTCACTACGGACATATTTTATGCTTACAGATTTGTCTTGTGCTTTTAAGATTGTCCTTTCTTTTTTTCTTCTTTCCAGCTGCTGTAGGCACCTAACAACACAGCTATGTCATGCCAGCAGGCAGATGCAAAAATCATCATGGACCATTATTAACTGGAACTTGAATATTCACATGACATGAGCAAATCTGTAAGGAGAATAGACTGGGTTTAAAAACATAATATATACGATGTGACAGTTTTGAACCTAGTTTGTCCTTAAATGTTCTTATTCAGAAGTCTGCTCTTAAGATTACATAGAATTGGGTAAATAGGTGACAACTTCAGCTTTTACACTGCAGCTGTTTGTAGACATTTCCCAAGTATCTTTAAAAAATTAGTGTTGAAAAAATTTAAAATACAAAAAAAAAATTGTATTTCACTTTTCACAGTGAAAGAGCTTTCAGAACTTTCAAATTTGGGTTGCTTTTCTCCACATCACATTTTCTTTTTCCCTGACCTCACCATATTCGTTTACTAACAAGTGTGGTGATATCTCCCAGTGAAGAGGAATTAAAATAATAACTTTTCAGGAAAGTTCTTTGAGAAGATACACTTATTCCAGTCGAAAAATCTAGTTGCATACACAAGTGTAATGACACAAAATCAGACATGGGAAACACATTTGCATTTACATTTCACATATACTCCATAGGCTTTTGTGTTTGGAAGTCTTCATTTCCATCTTCAGACCTCGTTTCTTAATGCTCCCCAAGAGGCTAAAATCTACTAGGAAGATTTACAGGGAACAAGCAAAGAATCCTGTTAAATACCGGTAGATATGGTTTCAGCAAGTGAAGATCCATATATCTCATCAACTGCAGAATCCACAGGGCATGTGTGAGGAACCTCCACAACTGAGCCCTTTCAACTGTGTTAAGAACAAACTTGTAACCTCTGCTCAGGTTTTCCCCTGGCCTATTAAAATCTCAATTACATTTACAGAGTCTCTCCTTCATTATTCGATTAGTGGTTAGACTGGCTTCCACTGGGAAAACAAGGGAATGTGGGGCACGTGGAAGAGGTCCAGAAGATGTTAGAGATGTGTGACTCCAGCAGATATGTAAGATTGGGACTGATCCTCGATGGCAGATTCAGAGACGCGAAGGTAACGTGCCCCACTGGTGGGCTCGGCTTCAGTTGCTGCCACAGTCAGTCACTCAGGCTCCACCCCAGAGGTATGGGACTCCTTCCTGGAGGAGGATCCCGAGGGCGGCAACATCATCTGAACCCATCCTACCTTTCTAGAAAGTTCTGTTAAGTTCGACACATTTTTTGTTGCCGTTTGTTGTACCCTCCCATCAGTTTTTTCGGTTGGACCCTGGACCCCTGTATCTGCCCCCTTCGCGTTTCCCCATTGGCTCTGGACCCTGGCCCCTCCCAGTTTTCCCTTCCCTTAAAACCCCTTGCTGTCCGTGTGCTCCCTGGAGTTCTCCGTCAGACTTTCTGTGCTCTGGGGGACTTAGACCCTTTGCCCTAATAAAGGAGATCACGGGGGAGACCCCCCCTCCTGCAGCCCTTTGCCTCCTCCGCCTTCTCTCACCCACGCCTTGCCTCACCTCTCTCCGCGAGCGGCTTCACCTCTGCATGAGGTAGCCACGCTTGCCCTATAGTGACACCCCCAACCCAGGATTACAGGAAGCCGGCGTCCTCGGCCGAGGGCAGCCAGGGGACCGCACGGCGACACCCCATTTCCTGAAGTCCCCTTACAGCTCCATATCCTCGTATCATCCCAAAACATGCAAGTGCTGTAAAGGTTCTCAAATTTCAAGGCTCCCAAAATAAAATTTCAATGTTACCGCCACTGTGCAAAATGAAACATCAGTCAATGGAGAGCTCCTTTTAAGTGTTAGCAAACAAATCACCAGTAACAAAGTTACTCTTTCAAGTTGTTTTCTTTTCTTCTTCATTCTTGCTTTCCCAATGGTTACAAACCCATCAAAGTCCCCGGCTTGTCCTGAATTCATCTCTCTCTAATTCAATTAATTGTTTGTGGTTTTTTCTTGAACGCCCATGACCCAGGATGTTATGAATGATAACTCCTACTTTGGTTTGGAAAATGAGTACAAATAGAACTTACAGACAGGCTGGGGAGCTGGGAGGTGTCATCTCCCTTCACTCCTACGTCTCAACCTGTCCTCACCCCAGGCTTGGGGTTCTTCAAATTTGCTAATGGTTATAAGCTCTGCTGCGTAAGGACATTTGCTTGTGTCTTGAAAAATACTGAAGATGTTGTGGATGCTATTAGACAGAAAGTACAATATAAGTAATATATGATGTAATAATGTTGAGAGTAAAACTGCATGCTTTTTTTTTTTAAGAAAAAATTCTTATTCTTCTTGGGTTTTGTACTTCATTAACAGAAACATCAGTGAGTGCAGTTAATTCATTTTGCTACGTGAACAGAAGAATCACAGGAAGTGTATAAACACTTAAAATACTTTTATCTCTCTATAGGAAAACATAAATGAAGTAATATGAAAAAAGCAACTATTGAGCTAAGAAGCTCTGAAACAACTTAGTAAGTAAATAGATTGAGGATAAAAATTAAGAGCTGGAATTTAATTTAAAAGATATTTAATTCTGTTCCATTCTAATAATATTTGAATGAAACATTTCATAGTATTTAGTGTAAAACTTGAATATTAACTTAAAAATTGATTATCAATTTAATACTTATTTTGCCAATAACGTAACCGAAGTGTAGCTTATCAGAAAGTTCCATGGTAAGGTTGACACTTAGGAGAAGACAAACTGAATCATGGGCCTTTTAGTACAATAACACTGAAATGCTTTGTTTTAATTAAACCAAATTTCATTTAATCTGTAGGTTTCCTTTACTTAAATTTTAATCTTTATATTTAATTACTAAATTGATAAATACCAATTTCCTATAAAATGCTAAACTCATTGAGCAAGAGTCTTCTGACTTATCTGGGGCTCCTGAAATTGGCTTTAGAGGTATTATTCCCATTGAAGCCTTGGGATCTTATCTCAACATTGGCTGTGACTTAAGGGGATAACAAAATAATAAAGAGAAAGTATGGAGAGGTGTAATAGAGGTATCATTAATGAGAAAGTACCATTAATGTATCATTAAAATCAAGGACATTATAGCACAGAGTTAGCTATTTCATCAATGAGTGTCAAGGAGCTTAAAAGAGTTTAGTTCAAAGAAAAGAAGTCATATGGGAACCGTCCCCTAAGTTAATTTATGGGAGTGAGTAATAATGGGTCCAGCCAAAAAGAAAAATGAAATGGAGGTCACACATATTAATGATTCAAACTGTTTTCCCTGGTTCTCCACACTATAAACATAAGTCTAATGAACAATTCACAGGAGCTGGTTTCCACACAGAGTTTCAAGAGTCTGAAGATTTTTTACTGAAAAACCAGGAATTATCAACTGTCCAGGTCATTGTATTCATCTGACTCCACTCAATAATAAATACTGTGGTTCAACCAACAGTGACCTAACAAGTCAGTTTTAAGTTTTTAGTTTAAAATAGAAGTCCAAAGAAGAGAATAAAATTTGAAACAGTGACAAATCCAAAGTATTTTGAAGATTCACTTTCCTTTGGCAGGATATCCTTAAGTTTCAGAATAGAAAAATGTGTACAGAAAAAAATATCACAAACTCATTTTGTCCAGTATTAGCATAATACTTATCTTGATTGCTTTCACAGACAATGCACCCAAGTATCTTCATTTGCTTTGGATTACAAAATAGGAAAAGAAAGAGAAAATTCTAGCTAGTGATTTATTCAAGCATTAAGGTAATATGGTTCTGGGCATAATATAAATAACTCTGTATGTTATTACCACTACATCAAAAAGTGTCTTCTGCCAAAAGGCTGAACTCTCTGAAAGCCATTTCTGATGAATCAGCAGGAGATAACAGTAGAATTACATGAGACACACCATTCTTGGGGGATCTAAAATCAATACTTTCTGTGTGATTTCAGCTGGCTCCACAAGTAAAATGCTGGAGTCTGTAGTTCTACACTAAAAATTAATTTGGCTCCCTATGTCTGAGGCTTAAACTTCAGCCACACAGTTAATGATGCATGATACCACTAATCATTTCCTCTATGAAATAGCAAACTGTAGCTAAAAAATAAGACATGAGATGACAATTGCTTATGAGGTTAAGAAGAAAAATGTTTTGAGACCTTGGCAATTTCTCAATGATTACTCCTTTAAATAAATTTTGGAGGTCTCTCTGGGCATCACAACTGGAAAATATTGTACTCAATTAATTTGACAGTACCTGTTTTGGCAACATTCTCCCTTCAAATAAGTGAAAAAACTCCTTCACATTTCAAAGACATGCAAAATGCAGCCTTGTGATAAGAATATTGCAGCCCTTACTCTTCTATTCTAGTTTGCCTTTATGGGACAAGTGCAGAGCTCTGAAGAAATCTACTTCTTTCTACAAGTGCTTCATTTTTTTCGCTTTCCATCACCACCTGGAGACAAGTGCTATTTTGATCCCCATTACCAACCAGCCTAAACAAGACATAAGTGACCTTTTTTAACCATTACCATTTTCTTGGGAAAAAAATCAGAATAATTTTCTCTGTAGTATGTGTTTATTTAAGACAATATAGTGATACTGAAGTATTTCAGGAAAGTTTGCTATTTTTTATTACTTAGAAACAACATTCAACACAGTATCATACAGCAACTTAAGGGCTTTATTCCAGCTTTAACTGAAAAATGTGAAACTCAGATGTTTGTTCAATTATAGAGGACAAGGATGACTTAAGAGTTCTTGGCTTGATTCTCAAGCACAATGACTTCATTTCTGTGCCTGTTAGTCTGTTTAAACCTGATGTCACAGGACAAAGGAGTTACCCACCATAGTCACAGGCAGGGATTAATGTTCCGGAGACAAAGATGCTACTTGTTACTTTTGTCATCTGAGTATCAGTACTGGGTTCAATAGAACAGAGACAGTAAAAAGAAAACCATCGTGTACACGGTGGCAGGTTCAGACCTAAATATCTTCCTTATAGCTTCTTCCATGGAACATTGCCAGAGCAGGACCACGTACATGTGCTGACAGGGAGATACCTGGTCATCCCTCCTTACATCATCACAGCTGAGAAAAATCACTCCTCTGATAAGGCACACCAATAGATAACCCATATGTTTACCAATAGGTAGTTTACCCCTGGTTTTAAACAAAATTGGAAAAAAACCAAATGCAACAATTGAAAGACCATTCAAGACCATCGAAAAGACCATCAAAGACCATAAGAAATTTGATCAGTGCACAAGTGACCTTTATTAAACACAAAGTCATTGTGGCAGTTCTAAGCAATAGTTACCTTTTTAAAGGAAAATATCTATAGAGGAAGATGTAGTACATTATTTTATTTAGACTACTGCATTATCTTCTGGGGACAGAATCCTATTCTACCATTTTTATTCACGATATACTGATAACTCTGTTTTTAAGACTGGCCCCTTCCTTTCATTTTGAGAAAGCTTATTCTCTGCAGATACTTAAATGAGGGAAAAGCTGATTGTTTGAAAACCAAGCCTGACACTTATCATGTTGACAGATGGTATTAATTTGTGGTGAAATTATACCGTACTCTTACTCATAATTGACCCTAGAACTGGAGCTGTTGGCTAGCAAAATGCATTAGGTATACCATAGATGCCAAGATTATGATCACTGAAATAAAGCTCACTTAGGAAGGTATTTTAAACAAAATGTACTGCCTGAAAAATCAGGTTAGTAACTAGTCCTGTCAGTAGTCAGAATTACTAAATTTTACAGGTATAATTGTAAGAAAGAACAAAAAACTTTTCAGATGGAATAATAATCTCTAACAGTTATTCAGCCAATGTATTTACATGGCAAAAGAACAAAGATAATATGCTGTGGACAATTGATGTAAATGGCAAGTCAGCAAATATCTTCACTTTCTCTCTTTTGTAAAATAAATGTGGTAAAAATAGCAACTGACCACTATGAAAATCATTGGTAGGGCTGGATTTCCATGTAATACCTTCTCACAAAAATCTGAATATTAATTAGTACAGTGGGCAAGAATATACTATTATACAATTGGGTTCGAAGAATAAATGACACTTTAAAATACTGGAATGGCCTAAGAATTTTCTTATTAACTTAACCATATCACATGCTATGAAGTTGTTCCAAAGCATGCAGTTAATGGAGACAGCTCAACTCGATTTAGTACTTTTCCCCTCTTTACTTTCTCAAAACCAGTTATAATTTTAAATTACAGAGCTTTGGATTTAACTTTTTTTTTCCTTTCCTATACTTCCACTCCCTTCCCAGAAGTGAAAATGTGAATAAGCAATTCCATCATAGTCAGTAAAATTCACGGATAAGTCCCAGAGAATTCTCTGATATCACAGTGCTAATATGGTAATACTCAATCATTGCCACTCTGGACATATTTGTGGGGTTACTTGTTTTTCCTCTGCAGTATACACAAGATATGAAAGGCCTCAGTGCTAGTGCATACTGTGACTAATAAGTCCTAATTCAACTAAAAAATCTTTCGGCTTAGAAACCCTTTTCCTTATAATTCCTGTGTAAGATATAAGAATTCTTAGACAAAAGCAATTTTTCTGTGTTATGGTATTTTTTACTGTGTCATTGCCTAACAAAGAATTTCACCTCACTTACGAATAGATTTTACATTGTCATTTTTAATTTAACTGTTACATTTTTTAATGGTAAAAAAATTACAGATTTTCCTCTTTAATGTGTTGTCTACTGTGATGTGTGTTCAGCCTGTAATGATGGCTTTAGGAAAGGTTCTTAAAAGTGTGTCTAAACCTCATTGAGACCTGGATCTTTTAATGAGAGAAATGGGGAAAAGATGATGCTTCTTCTTGTAATTTGGAATGTTTTGGTTCCTCCCAGTGCAGAACTACACTGGTACAGAACAAGATAGAGTATCATGAATGGGGAAAAAAACCCCAAAAAACACCAACACTCCAGGAAAGAAAAAAAAAACAGAGAGGAAAATCTTTAATTCAACCACTGCTAATCTACATCTCGCGAGAAGGTAGAGACAGACAGACAAAAAATAGATAGATATATGAAGACACTAACTTTTCTCATTCATGTTTCAATCAGCAGGCTTAGCAACAATAATGAAAAGTACAAAGATGAGAATGTAAAAGTCAGACTAAGTGGGAAATATTGCAGGAATGAAGAAACACAGGTAAGAAAGAAAAGGGGTAGTTGCTGCAGTTAAAGATCTGTCAGAGGATTTCCATTACAACAGCAGTACAGCTGTAAAAGAATATAAGCAGGAAACCATTTGGAAGACCCTAGACAGACTTGAAAAAGTGTGGCAAAAATGAAACAAAATGAAAATACAGATGAAACAGACAGGAGGTGGGAAAGTGAAGGACAGATACCACATGACTGAAGGCTGGTAGCAGTAAATCCACATGAGTGAGAAACAGGATAGGAAAGAAATAAAATTAATGCTTTTATCTCATCTATTTCTTTAGCAGCTGAGCAATAAAAAGCCATAAATGAACTAACATGAGAACTCTTATTGGTTTATGTATAGCTTTCTTTTATTCTTGCTTACTTGAAAACCCATTTAATTTAAAATATGTATGAAGAAAAGAGAAAAGCTGTTAGGCTATAGCCATGCACAGCAAGGTTCAATTTGAAGCACTTTTTTTATGGCCAAGTCCCAAAGAGCAGTCAGATGGGATTTACAATGCCGGTGTTGTCAGGATCTTAAGCATAACAGCACTAGATAGCTGCCACCATAACTTTTTGGGTAGAGATGGCTACAGTAAGTTGTAGGCTACAATTAGAGCTCATTCGTTGCTCCTTTCTTCTCAGCATTGAAAAGGTCAGGGATGTAGAGATCGCAAAGCCACTAAATTATCTTTCTGGTTTAGACTTTCCATAAATACCACAAAAAAGCCCAAGTAGTTTTCTTCTTTTTTCTTTGAGGGGTGAATTTTTTCCATGAGAAAGTGGTGAAAGGACAGAAAAAAGGGAAACGTGATGAAGTCCAATACAGTTGAGTTTCGTTTAGACAAAAGACCTCCTTTAGATCCTGCTGTTCTAGAAATCATTTTTCTTTTCTCTTTTCTTTAAAAAGACAAGCCCCTACAAAGTGTCTGGACTTGCTGTTGTTGTTACAAATTGTAAAGAAATCAGAAATATTGGCATAGATTCTGTTTAGAAATCTGAGCTGACAAAAGGACAGGTAAGGTGCTGGGCAATAATTTGCCCTGAATATCGCCAGATTCTGTCTGAGAAGTACCATTTCAGGCAACTGATAGTCATACACTCATCAGAATCTGAATTCCCATCAGAATTACTGACTTAGTAAAAAGCTTTAGCTGAGTAGTTCAAGGAGATAGAGTTATCCTCTTTTTTTGGATTCTGACAATGAATCATCACTTCCTTAGTATTACATGTTGCTGGGTGCCTATCTGGTTGATAGTAATCTGAATCCGGAAGGAAAGTGCTTTAGGGCATTCTAACATAAGTCTTACAACATTAAAAATAGGTCAGCTGTAAATTTTCGATTATGGTTTTCGTTTGGCAAGAGACACTATGACAATCCAAATACAGATTTTAAAATTTTATAAGCTTAATATTGTCAACTAAACCAATATTATATTTTTCCACACCCAGTACTGAATTTTCACTTCAGACAGTGTAGTCTCAGGATAAAGTATTCCTAGCAAAAGCTACTCAGTGTCACGTCTGCGCTAAGATAACTCATTTGCACTGGAGCCCAGAGCAACCACCAATGTTGCTGGCCTCAGGACACAATGTAGAAAACACATTTTGACATAGTTTTCCTGACATGGTTTGCCTGTATCTCATTAAATAAGTATAAACAAGAATCATTTTCAGTCTGCTCAAAGGTAGGAACTAAAAATAAAATGGAAACTACAGCTGGTAATAGACTGAAAACATCCTAGTGAAAGGCAAGATATCAGTGGCACTGCAAATTCTCCAAGGGAATAAATGGGGAGGGGGTAAGATCAGTTCATGTGCTCCCTCACACTGGCCATCTACTCTGGACTACCCTGAGGAAGGCTTCTTGAGTCCATCCTGTTATCTGGCCTCTTATAACTACTCCGATGTTATATTTTAATTCTTTTACTTTTCGTGGAGCCTTTGACTAAGAGAATTTTCTAGAAGCTGTTGTTATAGAAAACTCAGTCTTCAGGCTTCCAATGTTCTGGTTTTCTAGATCAAGGCTTGAGCGATGCTGCTTTATCTCACAGGGGGTGAGCAGCCACTGTTGAAGGAAATTCAGAAAAATAGGTTCTATAAAATAAGTAATAAAAGAAGGTTAGGAACTGAGATTATTTAGGATTATATTTGGGTTGAAAAAATAAAATAATGATCTATGAAATATGAAATTACAAAGTAATGTCAAAGTACTTTAGAAAATACCAAGTTATGATAAAAAATGACATATTAATTCTGAAAGACATCCCTTTCTCTCTTACAACACAGCTTCACCTATACTTGTTAGAAAAAGGATGTTGTTTCTATCAAGAGATAATATCCCTAACAGAATTGTGTCCATCATTTTCCCTGAAAGATAAGAATTTCTCTTGGCACCAGGAACTGTACAGAAATCAAGAAAACACTGGGGTACCTTCCTAGAGGAGCTGCCAGGTACTGCAACATTAGCAATTTTTATGATAATTTAATATTGATTGTGTTCTTTGTATACAGTACTTAATAATGTCATATGTGTGCATATTGTATCTGTGTAATTTATTTTGAACAGTTTTTTTGAACAGAACAGCTCATGAATTTTCTTTTACATTATTTTGAGATCTGAAGAAAACACAGAATGGAAATGCAGAAAGAAAAAAACAACAACATTCACCTAGACCTAGAAATCAAACAAAACTAAATTTTCTCTGAGCTGCCAAATGTAAATGCTTTTACAGACAAATTTGTATCTACATACAACAGTTTCAGTGACTCACATGTTTTTGCATGGTTTTTGCACTGTATATGTGACTGCTTTAATGAAACCTCTCATCTTCTGACAGAGCAGCTGAATGGTACTGCCATGTCCATTTTACTGCCCTGACTTGTAAATGTTGTACACCTCGTTATTCAAGCTGCAGGTAGCAAACTACCTGTGAATTATCAGCTTTGCCAACAGGTAGAGCATAACAAGGATTTAATTGCTTTCACCTTTGGCATCCTTCATCCTCGAGGGATGGCAGCTGTTATTTCAATTGTAAGACAGAGCAGCTACTTAGTGGTCTTTCACCTGGAAAAGGATCAAGAATGTAAGTGTCAATTAATCAAAATTTGAGTCTGTCAACTGCTTTTAACTTCTTCTCCAACCTTGCAAGATTAAAAAATTCTTCTACAAGAGTCTGCAAGCCTCGGGGTCTGTAGCCGCCTTGTGGTTTTTGAAAATCGTGTCCAGGCCACTGGTAATTAAAGGGTGACCAGGCAAGGAAAGCATTAGAGGTGAGGAAAACATTATTGGCTTCTGCTCCACGTCTTTGCAGCTTCCTGAAAATCAGTTCTTACAGCACAGTGTACCTAGGATCTGTGCGCTGGGTGGGCTGTTAGGTGTCCTGAGCCCATCCTTGGTTGAGCAGTGATTTTTATTAGTACCACAGAAAACACTGCAGCAGACTGGCAGGGCAGTCCCCTCTCCAGGCAGCTACAGCCCAGGCTTTCCTTCTCACAAAGGGTTGCAATCCTGCAGTACATCATTGCCTCTGCCATAAGCGCTGTAGTGAGTTTGCGAGACCTCAGCAGTGAGGTTTGTCACTCCTGCTCTGTGTGAACTTTTCTTGACCTGCCTGCAGTTTCATTTCACTTGCTTTTGCTGTGACAGCAGGTTCTCAAACTGTCTAAGTACCCATGGCTAATTTGTCCTGCTTTTGTTTGTCTTGTGTGATACAAGTGCAGTTTTTATGGCAGCAAGCACTTTGTGCAGAGTAAGATATCTACGACTAACACAAAGACACAGTGCGGGGAAACACAGCCATGCTATGATAGTGAAGAAGCAGAAAGGTGTAGAATTGTTACAAAATCCATTAAAAAATAATCAAAAGTGGATTGTAGACCAAGAAAGATGCAACAATCCACATCAGCATCATACTCCTGTCAGTAAAGGACTCCAGATACTGAGAACTCCCACAGCACACCTCCCCTCTCAGCACCAGCATGAAAGACCTGATCCCAGAAACCAGAGGAGCAGAGGGAGAGTAAACATTGCTCCAGGAGATGGGCCATGTGTGTCTAAAAATTTTGACTGCATTATTTTTCTTTCTGTAACAATTACGTTTGGATTAGTAATAATTAAACTTAAGATTTCCATTATATTAACAATAAATTCTTGGTTTTATGTACATACAGTTGTGCTGCATCTTTGCCCATAAAAAATTATATGAGGATAAAATCTTAGCTTCATGGAAAAATATGTAGAAACCATTTCCTCTTACTTTATTAGATTCAGAATTTCAATATACGCTCCTGTGTATGGAGAATGTTGCATGGATTTTATTAGCTTTGAAAAGATTTAGATAATTTCAGTGCTTTTACCAATCTAATCACTCTCACACTTAAAAAATAAAAGTTTGTTAAACTTTTAGAAACTCTGCTCGCTAGAAACATTTTGACAACGATGTCACTCTTTCTTTCCATTGCAAACATATTAATTTCATCAAAACTATTGAACTAGGAGATCTCTTGACAAGGATGGAAGTTCTGATCAAAAAGAGCAAGGGGAAAACAAGAGAGGGAAGAAATTCAGAAACTACTGGCTAATTTGTTACTCTCTAATGGATTTTAATCTCTCTTGGGAATTATTATTCAAAAGCAGAGATTGAGTCTATAGCAATCAAAACTCCTCAGTAAAGACATGGGATATTCATGTTCAAATTTCTGTCCCCTGAACTGTACCACCATGGGACTGGAAAAATGTTTGACATGCCTAGACTTCACAGGAAAAGTAAACTTGCAACTTGAGAAAAAGCTAAAAATTGGTCCCATAATACACTACTTACAGCAGAAATACACTACTTGCAGCACGTTTTGTTTTGAGCTGTCACTACAGTGACATACAGACTATGAAAAGTTCAGCTCTTTTTCTTTTTTGGAAAATAGTCTCCTACATAATGTTAAAAAGGTTCCTGTTATATCAATTAGACCAATTTTAAAAGCAAAGTGAAAGAAAGAAGAAGGATATTTTCCTTTTAAAGCATGCTTATTCTCATCCCAGAAATCTTAAAGATAACTCCACTATTTGGAACATATCTGGAAGGCTAAGAAATACTATCTCTTAAAAAAAAAAAATCATCAATTTGTAAAGTTAGTTTCTGACAAGTTAGAGAATTTCCACATCAAAACCACCTGTGTGTTTGTTCTTCAAACTTTCTTGCACATTTACTTGAAAAGAAGCTCTGGTGTGCGTAAAGAAAAGTTTAGAAATAAAGAAATACAGGTGAAGCTTAAATAAATACTGATACTACCCAGTTTCTGCAGAAGTCATGGTGCATGAGAACATTTGGATGGGTGGTGCTCAATACATTTTATCTTGTAATTCAGAAGTAAAATTAGAAGCGCTTTCGCCACACAAATGATTTACTGCTTGCACTACTCTGTTACACAAGGTATCTTTTTTAGGAAAAATGCTTCAAAATATAAAATGTCCTTGAATAACTATGGTAAAACAACTCTACAAAACCCCTGCAAAATCAAGCCCGAAGAAATCCTAACCCATGAAACTCTGGACAGCCTAAATCAAGTTCTGGCAGAAATCCAGTCTTACTGCTGCTTGCTAGCAGTCAATATCAAATTTACACGTCTTTGCATATCACCATCTGTATCATTTTGCCCCTTCCATATTTAGTGAAGGTTTAAGAATTAAAGCCTTGACAGAAAGCTCAGAACAGAACAGATATGATAGAAGCAAAAATAATACCAACTTTAAGAATTAATTTAACTTTGAAAATGCCACTGGAGAGGATTGGGTACTAATTTGATCTGCGTGTCTGTTCCTGTCTCTCTCAGAGTGGCTCACGAGGTGTGTGCCTTTCTGGTGCTCCTGAAATCTCTGCTGCCAAAAAGGCACCTAGAGGCGTGATGCAATCGTAGTAGCCCCAGGGCTACAAATAACTAGTCTATTAGAAAGGACAAAGGCTGCCTAGGCCACACACCTCAGGCACATCTTTTCTTCCCTGGGGTATATGGCAGGATTTTCTATTTTGCTTAATTACAAATACTGCAGGCTATACTGTTACAGGAGATGTATCTGAATAAAAGCAGCTTCAATCAAACTTTTACCATAACTCTTAAACCCAGAAAGGGCTGAACTGCACATACAGAGTGACACATTCTACTTCTCTTCACTTTCTGGGAGTTTGAAAACCCAGACTACTGAATTAAACATTGGATACTTATAGGTGTAAAGAGTAGCAGTACAATTCTACTTACTGTTCCCTTTTACACAATCCTCCAGCAAAAAAAAAAAAAAAAAAAAAAAAAAAAAAAAAAAAAAAAAAAAAAAAAAAAAAAAAAAAAAAAAAAAAAAAAAAAAAAAAAAAAAAAAAAAAAAAAAAAAAAAAAAAAAAAAAAAAAAAAAAAAAAAAAAAAAAAAAAAAAAAAAAAAAAAAAAAAAAAAAAAAAAAAAAAAAAAAAAAAAAAAAAAAAAAAAAAAAAAAAAAAAAAAAAAAAAAAAAAAAAAAAAAAAAAAAAAAAAAAAAAAAAAAAAAAAAAAAAAAAAAAAAAAAAAAAAAAAAAAAAAAAAAAAAAAAAAAAAAAAAAAAAAAAAAAAAAAAAAAAAAAAAAAAAAAAAAAAAAAAAAAAAAAAAAAAAAAAAAAAAAAAAAAAAAAAAAAAAAAAAAAAAAAAAAAAAAAAAAAAAAAAAAAAAAAAAAAAAAAAAAAAAAAAAAAAAAAAAAAAAAAAAAAAAAAAAAAAAAAAAAAAAAAAAAAAAAAAAAAAAAAAAAAAAAAAAAAAAAAAAAAAAAAAAAAAAAAAAAAAAAAAAAAAAAAAAAAAAAAAAAAAAAAAAAAAAAAAAAAAATCCAACTAATTAGAGTTTATGAGAGCTTTGGAGCACTGCTCGGGATGTTTTATTTCAAAGGTCATTTATAGTGCAGATTTTTATTGCAGCTTAGGAGAATGAAAAATGTAAAAAGAAAGTTTCCTTTGGCACTATCAGGGTGTTATATAAGTTTGCTTGAGAAAGTATTTGAGTGGCATGCAAAACATACAGAAAAGCACCTCACAGCGTTGGACTGGATAACAAATAATGCCTTTATATTACTTTATTTTCAGTTGCACAAATTTTCTATTTAAGAGTTTTGCAGATAAAGCTTTCTTTGTTGTAAGTAATTACAATTCTGGACAAGAAACAACAGGATTGGTAAAAAAAATTACCGTTGTTTACTTTAGAGTTTGAAGAAATGGCTCCATTATTTCAATTTGTCACTTTATTTTCTTATTTATTTATCTATTTTATGTGAGTGTTTTTATTGAAGCCTATTTTTATTGTCTGTATAACTTATAGAAATTACAGTGATGGCATATCTTTCTATGGTTAATGCTTTTAAAATTTCCTTTTGCCATCAAGGTAATGTAAATACACAGCCTATTGACACACTAACATTTTGTTCAGCATGCTGGGTAGTAAATTTGATATTACTGATGTCTACTGTCTTCACATTTTTACTGGTGTGACCAATGTTTTTTATAATACAGAATTTAGATTAGATTTGTCTCTTCCAAAAACCAACAAGATTGATATTTTCCTGACTGAAGACTCAAAAAGGACAGAAAAATATTTTTCCCTTTCGTGATTTCTGAGTTCAGATAAAAAATATTTGGGTAATTCTGAGGACTGTTGAATGGTGCAGTTAAAGTGATATTTTTATCACATAAGAGCTTTCCACATCTATGTTTTCTCTACAGAAGTCTTTAGAGCCATGATTTCCAGATACACTGTATATTTGCAGTTCAGTTGAAGTCAAGAGGAGATGGAGATTTTGGAAAACCAGGCTCAAGTCAAATATGCACTACATGTAGACGTATATGAAGACTGGCTGAGAGAATTGGGGTTGTTCAGCCTGGAGAAGAGAAGGCTCCAGGGTGACCTTATATCAGCCTTGTATCATCACCTAGTGAGACACAGAAAACAAGGTCTTTGCACAATGATAGGTAGCAGCAGGATAAGGGGGAATGGCTTAAAACCCCCAGAGAGCAGGTTTAGATCAGATATTAGGAAGAAATTCTTTACTCTGAGGGAGCTGAGGCGCTGGCACAGGTTGCCCAGAGAAGCTGTGGCTGCCCCATCCCTGGAAGTGTTCAAGGCCAGGCTGGGTGGAGCTCTGAACAACCTGGTCTGGTGGAAGGTGTCTCTGCCCATGGCACTAAAATGGTAAGGAATATAAATAACTCTTTATTCTAACAAGTTCTGGTAACATACTCCCATCTCAAATCCCTCTTCAGCAATACGTTCCCATACCCTAGATGGCACTACTGTTGATAAGAGTAACATTGTAGGTTATCGTATCCAGCCTTTAGTATTTTCCCCTAAACTTCTTTAAAAGCTTGTAGAAAAATTCATTTATGTAAATTTTCAGTTTTTCAGTCTATGTCTTCTCATTGAATAATCTCTACTTTACTTTTGGGTTTGGATTTGTTTTCTAAACAGGAATCCTTGGAAATAATTGAAAGACACCTACCACTCCTAGAGAAAGACTTTGCAACAGGGATCAGTTGTTAAGAATAAATACCAAGAAAAATCATGACAAACTGCTCTATTTTTCTTCTATTTGAAATGTACAGACTAATTAAAGAAAACTTTTTTCTACAGGCAATTCACCTTGAAAAGCACATAGGTCCGTTTTTAAAATTTTATGTACAACAGATACCTCTTGTAAGGAGAATACATATGCCATAATGTTTGTGTTTATCAAGTTAAACAATAAAAAATATATCAATCACAAGACAGATTCTTAAAATTATAAATTTTAGGCTTTAGAATTCCCATTCAAGTTCTGCATGCAGAGGTTTTTTTGCCTTCCCCTGTGCTACAACAGGATGTCATGTATTGGAATCTACTTCTGCAATGTTTAAAATGTTCAAATACAGCTGCCATTGCAAATCTTACTGAAACAACAAAAATAAGCTTCAAAGTGAGTGCTAGAATAAAAGTATCATAATTCCTATTGAGTTATGTCTTTCTTTACAATTGATTTTAAGAACAATCCAAGTTATGATCAGAGCTTATCCTGAATGAAGAGCATTTCTATGACTACTTGGAGTGGGTTAATTCCCTAGTAACCAGCAAAGGATTTTGCCGTGTCATGAAGGAGAAGAAAACATTCATTATTGAGGCTTTTCCTTCTATTTAAATGAAATTTGTGGATGATTAATCTTTGTGATACTTCTTTTCCTCTTGAGTTCACAGGCATTAAGGGAAGCGACCGACAAACACAGCTACTGTGTTACATGACTCAAGTAAACCTAATGAAGTTCTTCCAAAGGCTAAGTAGGAGAAAGTATTTCATGGCCACATTTTGACTTTGAAAGATAAATACCAGTGTACCCCAGTTCAAGTCCTTTTATTGCAGGCTTACAAAAATTAAATATATATAAGTAGCTTCTTCCCCACCACCAACTTCATTTCCATACCTTTGGAAATGTGAAATGTTTATCACACTTATCTTGACATGATGAAATCTAATTTTTAGGCTTATATTTCTCAGTTTCCTTCTCTGAGTTTGTATCTTCAATAACTCTCGTTCACAGCTTGTTTGTTAGGAAACTGCATCTTCTCGAGGATTCTTACATATTGAGATTAAGGCTGGAAGGGCCCTCAGGAGGTCCCTTGTCCAACCTGGGAATAACGTACCATTGTTTTCTAAGATATATCTTCTTTTCATCCATAAGTTGGGAAAAAAATGTCACTTCTAATCAAATTACAATAGGCTAAAACAAGTTAATAAATGCAAGTTACATTCTCTCTAATTTTTAAGAGCAAGTGAAGCAAGTTTTTTAGCCTTGATACTCATAACAGTCTTAAGCATTGCCGATTTAGCTTCCAGTCACTTCATTTCTCAGAGAGAATTTGAACAGTCAGCAGGAAATATCCTAACAAAAGCCAAGTCCAAACAAAAGATAAAAGATATAAATGAAATAAAGCACTACTAATGGAGAATTAAATTGGCAAATCAGAAGTGCCAAGTGGAGGAAGTAATTGGTAACCCTACCGTTCTCCCAGACATATGTAAAACTACATTTCAGATCCCAGGCTGGTTTCTGCCCTTCAACACATACTACTATTTTTCCTTTCAGTCTGGATACCTGCCTTACACTTTTCTTTTAAACATGTGATTATACTGGAGGAATTGGTAGTGCCATCCATTTCCATTGTAATATATTGACTGACTAAACAGAACTCAAGAGTCAGATACAGAGAAGTTTGTTTTCCTTTTCCCAACATTTGTTGGTGATTTCCCCCCCAGGAATATTACAGGGAAGAAACAACTTGTAGATAGCAGAACACTATGAAAAAACCCAGTCATTTTTCATCAGCAATTTGATTTGTGAGTGGGCTCCATGCTTCTTTTTGTTCATGAGACACAAAGATAAAGCATGAGCCACACATTTACCTTCGTGCTCTATATGAGATGGACAAAAACCTCGGCAAAAGCTAATATCATGTTTTAGTGCATCCTGTTCAAGCCACCAGTGGCATGTAGGAACCAGCAGAGAGGTGGAAGGTGCACATAGTAAAATGCTAACAAATATTTGAAAGAATATTAAAAACATTATATTTTCAGTAGTAATGTATTGTCAGTTCATTCCCACATAGACTATACTTGATAATCTCTGCAGACTAAGAAAACAAGAGGAGAAGAGAAGTGTATAGTCATTGGCAGCTGTTACAAGAAAATAACAAGTATGCCTGAGATTTTTACAATCTTTTTAAAGAATATTACAACATAGTATGCCAGCACACATCCTTGCATCAATTTCTTGTATATGCAGGTAATTACAATAATTCAAAATTCAAGACTGGTGCCATGTCCCATTAACACATCTATTTCACAAATAAAAGGAGAAAGGCCCTACTACCAATGGCAAAATACTAGGTAAACTAAGCCACTAATCTTACTCATGTTTAACACATTAATATTAACACTGATCTCCCATTTTAAAACAAACAAACTCTCATATGTTCTTCTGTGTTTAATTTTTTTAAAATACAGAGTTTTTACCTATTTCAGATTTATTTGAAAGTATCTATTAAATTTTCATACATAGAAATAAGAAAAAGGAGGAAAGAAGAAAAGAAAAGCCAGCAATGGGAAAAAGGTAAAAGGCACCAGGAAAAGAGTAATAATTAACAGACATAGTAATCTGAATATGAATTTCAGATATACTTGTACTTCTCTGAATAGCTTCTGAGGAAATAATTTTTTTTTTTTTCAAAAGCAGTTTCTTCGCTAATTGTGATAATAATCAATTTCTTTCATTTTCCATGATATCAAAATTATTAACCACTATTAAACCATATGATAATTTCTCTAGGAAATGTAGCTGAGTGATATCTGAGAGCTGGGTTCTCCTTATTATTACAATCTCAGAGAGTTTTATACTGTGAGGATTAACCTTAGAATGGGACAAGTGTTGGCAACTCTCAAAGCATTTATCCCTCTCCAATATAAGCGACAAAATTTTGGCCCTAAAAATAATCACCGCAAGGTTCCCTGGGACGTAGAAATAGGTAATTAATATAGAAATAGAGCCTCTCTTTCAGGTACCTGTGCTGATGTTAGTCCCTCCTGTGTTGCTGGAGGGAGAGACAGCTGGAGCAGAGAGGCAATGCCTCCATACTTCCCCCAGGAGCACTTGCAATCTGGCCTCCAAAACATATTTTCAATTTTCTCTGTCATTTTTAATTGTAATCCCAGTTCTCTGACAAAAAGTATTTTTTCACTTAACTGCCCCCCTAACTCGGCACATCAACTCTACCCTTCACTTTTGATACAGAAAATCTTGATTGGAATAACAGTATTTAAGGCTATTAAAGCAACATGTTATTTACAGGTCAACATTATTATCACTTTTCTGCCTTGCATGCTTATATAAATTGAATCATGGAATTTATATATACTCAGATATAAACTCAAGCTTGGGAAAAAAATAAAAGAGTTCTCTGGGGTAACCCAATAGCAAACACCATCTGCTGTTCTTCTGATCTGAGAATGATGAGACATATTCCTGAAATTTCATGATTGTACAGTGTCCATGGATGATTATATAAAAAAAATTTTGTATGACATATGATACGTTATAAGAGTACTTGAAGCATATCACTAGTACCAAGGGGAAAAAAAAATCTCAAGTATGCCAAATTTTTAGAACAATTATATATTAACTTTATCCAAAATAACCCTTCATTTTAAAGCACTGCTGCTCCAGTATCTTTCTATTGGTCACTTTTTTTTTAAAACATTATTTTTAAAAAGACACCACCACCCCACCACCCCCTCTGTATTTTTCTAAACATGTTTCTATATCCAGGTACCCTGTCAGTGAATTTGAGATCAATTTTCATGCAGGTACACTCCTGGCATGATCTTGAATTTAAGGTTATGTAGTTTTACATCCCTACAACTTCCAAAACCACTGATTTTCTGACATTTGTCTATGAACATTCAAAACATATACCTATCATGCTTGTTTAAAATTTTTTATTTGCTTATATGATCTACTAAGAATGTTTTACCAAATCTGACCTTTGTCAAGCTACAAGCACTTTTAGAATGATTTTTTTTCCTTTAAATCCGTGTGGGAAGGCTAGGAAGGAAAAAAAGTATCAACTTCAAGAGAAGTTATTTTTACTTTTAAAAATAAAACACAAAGTATTTTTATTCAGAGATTTACTCAGTTGCATTACCACTACTTTGGTGCCTTATAGTCAATGGACCTATTTGACTGTATTATATAACACATGGTAGGCTCACAGAATGGTTGAGGTTGGAAGGCACCTCTGAAAGTCACCTGGTCTATCCCCCCTGCTCAAGCAGGGTCCTTTTGATCCCATTAGCCAAGGCAGTGTCCAGATAGCTTTAGAATATCACCAGGGATGGAGACTCTGCAACCCCACTGGGCAACCTGCTCTAGTGCTTGGTCCTCCACACAGTGAAAAAGCGTTTCCTTATGTTCAGAGGGAACCTTCTATGTTTCAGTTGGGACCCATTGCCTCTTGTCCTGCCACTGGGCACCACAGAAAAGAGCCTGACTCCATCGTCTTGGCATCCTTCCTTTAGGTATTTATGCACATTATGGAGCCTTCACTTCCCCAGGCTGAGCAGTCCCATCTCTGTCAATCATTCCTTATGTGAGAGATCCTTTAGCCCCTGCATCATCCTTGTGGCTTTCCAAAATATCCATGAGGGCCATCTAAGAGCCAAAAGAGCTTCAGCAGCCTCATCATGATCTCTCTGAGTTCCTGGACAGGCAGCAAACCTTCCTGAACAGAAGTTTGCATCAGCAGACAGAGACCTCCATCCTTCTCAGGAAGGAGTCTCCCACTTCCATCCCTCACTCCTTCCCCATGGAGCAGCTGTGGGGCTCAGGCCTGAGCAATTCAGGCACTTTCTACCCCTGAATCGAGCATGTAACAGGTGTGTTTCATGTGAACTGACATTCTAGTCAAAAAACAGGGATAAATCTCCGTCAGTTTATGGGGAAGGATGCATCCATGCACCCTCAGGAAAGAATTAAAACTCTATATGAACAATGCATCCTAATGAATGCCAATGTCTATAGGGCCCTTGGAGAGATGCCAGAAGAAACTGGTTGCAACTCGGAGGACTGAGCTGTATCCAGCTTCCAGACTTTAGGTTAAGCTACATAGCATAAGTAAGAAAATCTTTACTGCATGTGTGGTTGCATCGAGTGTTTGCTGGATTGAGGTTCAATACCTTTGCAAAATATGTTCTGTATCAATTTAGGAACAATATGTCAACATTGCAGATAACTTTGCTGTTTAAAATCTTTTATTTTATCTTCACATTTCCTGTTAGATTTATAAATCTTTGACCCCAGATTACAGCATGTTTCTGAAAAGCAGTAGCTTCTAGAAACATTCCAACACCAAATAGTCCATAATAACAGAGATAATATGTACAATCGAAGAGGCAAAGTAGCGCAATTACCCAGAAAGATCAGTCTTGCCATTTGTATAAAGTCACAGTGAATGTAGTATTGTCTGCTCTGTAAATTGTTTGGAGTACAGATACCTCATCTCTCAGCTGAAATAGAAATTGCTACGGTTCAGGTTAGGGTTAGTGTAAGGGTCATTCAACCAATGGCTAAGGACACCAAAAAAAAAGTTTTATTGCCAGAAGGGAATGAAGTAAATATTAAATAGGCCTCACATTCTCAATATGCTACCTAAAAAAAAAAAAAAATCCAAGAAAATCCTGGGGTTTTTTTCATACGGTAGAACATAAGAGTTCGGCTCTGCACACATTATGCCTTGCCTCTCAAAAGCCAAATGGAATTCACAGCAAGTGGGACCTTGCATATCTTCAGTACAGGGAACTCACATTTCTGGGCTCTTTGGAGCATCCATAAGAGATTGGCTACATTACTATCACATCCACAAAGAACATTAGTAGGCAGGATGGTTTTGGTCAAAGCAGTGGCATTCCCACTCCGTATCTTGGCACAACAGCCCTGAACAAATGGGTCTCTTGGCTTGTGGAAGCTGCTGCAGTCAAAGCTGTGAGAGCAACTCCTCTTTAAGCCCCACGTTCCCTGTATGCTTTGGAAAGGAGGTGGCACTTGAGGGCAGCCTGCTTTTCACTCATGGAAGTCAAGGGGTAGTTCTCGTGCAGGTTTTCATGTATAAAAAGTGACAAAAAATTGCATAGATCAGGCAGGGAGTGACTTAACATCTTGTGGTGCTATGCAGATTTATGGCCTGCTCAGTATAAATCCTGTCTGTCTTGAACCACAATTCACAGGAATCTCAACATGAAACAGCATATGTGGGTATTTTATCTGCATCTGAGTTAGGATGGCAAAATTACACCTATTATTGCAGAAAGCAGAAATCAACAAGAGCTTGCCTTCAATTTTCATCTGAAGGTTAAGGGTAGCACTTAGTAGAAGAAGTTATTTTTTCCTCAACTTGCATGATTTTAACTGGTATGCCTGAATTTTTTTTAAAAGTAAATAACACCTAACTCTGAAGTGTATCTCCACAAATGAAGTTCTTGTTGTCTGCTACAGACACAGCAAAATAAATTAAAAATCCAGCCGTTACTTCTGACTAGTAATCCTCCTCTTCCAAACCCAGAAAACTATTTTATGGCAAAGAACTATAAAATGCCTGAGATATGAGGTTTAATTATAGTTCTGACTTAACAATCTAACAGTAAATGCTGCCATTAGTCAAAAAGAATGATATAGTAGATATACTCTGTCATGTAATAATACAAAAGTTTTTGGTTTTTTTTTTTAAAGTTACATTTCTGTACACTATCAGACTCTGTAAACCACCTCCTTAAATAACAGAAAGCTGAAAGGGAAGTGAAGTTAAGGTACTTTTGTGGCCTCCATTAATATAATGACACTTTTCAGAGAGACTAAGGTCAGTAAAGTGTACCTCTACCTTTGGTCGTTCCCTGTCAACAGCTCCTGATCCACCGGCAGTGTCACACTTCACTCACTTTTTACAGTTTCAATTCCTTATTATTCTTGTGGCTGTCAGCAACAAATAGGTAGCACAAACCACGGACTAGGCAACACTGAATACAGGAGTATAGGGATTTTTGCTGAATTCTTTGAGAGCTCTTTCTGGCTCAGGGACAACCTAGCCTCCCAGATGGAATGATGGTGATGGGTTTGACCTCACTCCAGAGCAATATGAAGCCAAGCATGTATCCAAATACTTCTCCATGGACTGGATTTAAGCTTTAAGGGAAGAAGCTGTGTGAATCGATCCCAGGCATTACATGATCTAACTTGCAGAATTTTATGGAGTGACACAAGGGCATAATCCCTCAGATCCATATCCATATAGTGGAAATCACAGCTCTATTTATGACACACACCTTTGGCAATTAAATACACCTTATATACATTTTAGAGTGAAAGGTAAGGGTTTTGCTATTAATATTACTTATTTTCTTAAGTAATCAATAGAGAGAAGTGGATGTCCTCAGTTTGAGAGCACTAACCCTTTGAAGCTAGATGATGATGGGAATATTGCCTGAAAGTGCTCTAGGAATTCCTGCCAGATGAGACTCCTAGGGAGGGAACATTGCATTTACTAATGCTAATGCTTTTAAAGAAAGGGACAAGGGGTAAATTGTATGGACTTGTGCATATTGTGAGTTATAAACAGGAAAAAAGAAGGGAGAAAATATGAAAACAGAAAGAATAGCAGACGATATATGCTAGTTATAGATTTGTGTATAGGAAGGCAAACAAAATAAAAATATATATATATTTATACATTTGATTGCATGCAACTGCAGTGCCACACCATAGATGATTTGCATTAATAATATTTTAAAAGATAATAGAAACAATTGTTGAAGATTAATGACAAAAAGAAAAATAAATGAAGACAGGAATAGCAAAAGAGTCTGTGCTTTTAAGTATTCAGAGGTGGTTTCAGAGTATTGTTATTAATAAAAAAAATACATGTCCTATTCTGAATTTAATTTATCGGTATTTCCCTTAAACAGTCAAGGCAAGCTTTGGAAGGTCAGAGATGTTTAAGATCTTCTTTAGATGGAGATTTAATTTGTCATCAACTTCTGGGGGTTTTCTTCCAAATGATAATGCCCTGTGATCATATAGCACAATTGCTACTTTGAGTTAACTGGCCAGTTGGTGCAAATTCTCAAAAGGGCCTTTAAAACAAATTAAATTCTTTCTTTCTATTTCAGTATGAGTAAGGTTCATGAATAGCCTTTGTATTAGGTTGGCAGTCTTCCAGATACTTTCCTTCATTGCCTATATTATTCCAACATTTTTTATTGTAACTCTTCTGCTCTGGAATTGACTGGATAAAGCTGATTGTGGACCCCTTGCCTTTGCACCTTTCAAGAGATATGTACTCAAAAATGTAACATGCATTGGAATGAGATAAATACATGCTTGCAGAACAACAGCTACTACAGCAGAAAATTGGGAAAGAAAATGTGGATAGAAAATATGAAAAAATTACATTCTCTAGAGTGTGTATGGGGCAAAGGCAAGAACCTCAGACAGACTTTGATCCTGTTTTCTTTTCCTCTTATTTTACTCAGACAGCACTCCAGATAGCTGCGCTATAGGGAGGAGCTGAATACAACATGCTTTTTCCAGAGACCACCAGGGAACTTTTGGCAAGATAGCATTTGCAGTGGGGGCTGGCATGGCCCAGTGTCTTAGGCAGTTCTTTCATTCAGCACCGCCTAGGGCAGATCTATTAATGGGTAGCAGATAGCCAAGATGACTATAGCCCTGTGTTATGGAAAAGTCAGCTGGAAATGAGATTGTTTAATTGGTATTTAACTGCAGATAAAACTAAGGCATTGGTACACTATATATATATGATAGGGGTCATACCTGGAGACTGACTTCAAACTCTTAATGCTTTGTCTATATGCTGAGAATGACAATCATGCTAAAGGACGTTAGTCCCAACACAGAAAAGAGAACTGAGCTTTTGGACGTTCTTTATGGTTCAGCAGGCCAGTGTCCACTCCCAATTTATCAGCTGCTGGCTCACTGTCATGGGCTGACCCTGAGTGCCCACCAGGTGCCCATCAGGTGCTCTATCGCTCTCCCTTATTTAGCAGGGCAGAGGAAGAAACTTCCTCTGTGCTTGAAGGCTGAGTTAAGGACAGGGACATCACTTACCAATTACTGGCATGGGCAAAACAGATTCAACTTAGGGGAAATTAATTTAATGTACTGCGAACTAATAAGAGAGTAGGACAGTGAGAAATAAATACAAAGCTAAAACCACCTTCTCCCCAGCTCATTCTTCTGCACTCCTGACTCTTCACGCCCCATCCTCACAAGTAACACGGGGAGGTGGAAAATGGGAGCTGTGATCACTTCATATTACTTAATTTCTGTTGCTCTGATACTCTTCCCCTGCTCCAACATGGCATCTTTAACATAACATCCAGTGCTTCACGGAGTTCACCAGTGTGGGTCCTTCCCATAAACTGCAGTTCTTTCAGAGATGTTCCAGTAGGGGAGAATTCTTCCATTAGGGAATTTTATTGCCATTGTGCTGTAACTTTTCCACTCTTCTTAAATGTTATTCCTGAGGCACTATCAGCATTGCTGTTGAGCTCTGCCTTGGCCAGTGACAGGTCCCCCTCGCAACCAGCTGGCAAGGAATCTCTCAGACACGGGGGAAGCTTCTGGCACCTTCTCACAGAAGGACTCCTGTAGCATCCCCACTACCGAAACTTCGCCACATAAACCAAATACATTCTATCCCCCATATCTGGGAATTATGTATTTAAGAATTATCTTTAAAATCCACAGTCCTCACATAATTTTCACAAACTTCACTCACATCAAAAAAAAAAAAAAAAATTGTGCGCTCCAAAATCTTCATCACAATACCAAACAAAAGTGGACAAGTTATACACAATCCAACACTCATCCTTTTGCCCCAGTTATGGCAACTTAAAGTTCTCTAGGATCTTATCACTCTCTAATGTTGTTCAGTCCATATTTTGCCCATTACCTCTCCCAGTTACTATCTTCGTTTGGAATTTGTCATGCCAGATGCTGGATACCAAAAAATGACCGTGGGGGACTGACCTTGCCTGGATGCCAGTTTCCCACCAAGATACTTTATGACTCCTTTCCTCAACAGGACAGGAGGGCAGAAAATAAGATGGATAAAACCCATGGAACAAGACAAGGGCAAGACCAAGAAAAGGATGCATGCAGAAGAAAAGGAACACAGAAAATTTTATTCTCAAATTCCCATCAGCTGACAATGTCCAGGTACTTCCCAGGAAGCAGGGCTTCAGCACAGATGGTGGTTCCTCTGGAAGAAAAATATAATAATGTATGTCCTCCCTCTTTCTCCTATCTCTTAGCTTTTATATCTGAGCAAACGCTGTATGGTTTGGAATATCCCTTTGGTCAGTTTGGGTCATCTGTCCTGGCTGTGACCCTTCCCAAAATCTTATCCACTCCCACCTTACCAGGTGAGGGCAGCCTTGCTGGTATATTGCAGAGATGGCCCTGGCATTGTGGGAGCACTGCCCAACAGGACCAGAACATGGGTGTATTCTTCAAACCTTTCTAGATACCAATGCAAAGCACAGACCTGTGAGGTCTCCTATGGTCTCAGCCGGTGCCAATACACCATATAGGCCAAATACACCCATTTGTTGCCAACTACCTCTGGCCACTTTTCTTGAGAGCCAAAGCTGGGTTTGGATGGTTACCACTCAGAAAAAATTCTCATGTAAAAATTAAAACAGAGCAACATAAAAGTTACTTTAGCTCTTGGGGTATTCTAATTATTAGAAATAATTCTAATGTATTAGAAATTCTAATTCTCATTCTTGACATTTCCTTAGTTCAGGGCTACTCTTAGAAAAACACCAGTGCATAAAGGTTCTCAGATGCTTGTCTAATAATAATTTATTAAGATGAGCAGTTTCTAAGATACAGGACTGTCACTACAGAACTTTCATGGTCATATAAAACAAAACTTCTGACACAGAACTGAGCAACATTTCATACCCCGTTATAATTCTTGGGATCTTGGAGATCCCATAGGATTCCAGGGCATACCATGATGAGATATACCATGACCTTGGTGCTACTTCTCTGTCCTTTGAATGGGTGAACAACCCCTTCCTTTCAGTTGTTTATTTTTTTCCTTTATTTTATTCCTTTCAGTTGTTCAGTTGTTTTCACATCTCTGATGGAAGTGCTTCTCAGTCCAGTGCAGGAGGAATATCAACTATTAAACCTATCAACCTACCTTCCTAAATGATTCTATGATTCTATTTCCTAATTGCATCCTACTTTTCCTTATCTTACCATTTCTACCCACAAACCAGGATTTCTGTCCACCCTTTGCTCTTACTAGTGACATTCAGTTGTGGTGAGACTATAGGAGTAGCACACAAGCAGCCCCCAAATTTTATCTAATATAGAAAAAAAAAAAAAACAACGAACTTGAAATAAGTGCCCAGAAAATTACGTAGCAGATGACTTATCTTCTGGAAGATAATGAGAAGAGATTACAGAAAAAATGAAATGTTTTATCAGTGTTCCCATGGAAACTGAAATAGGTGCAATAACAAGCTTTTAAATTTCATCAAGTTTCCTAAGAACATAAAGTTGGATCCTGCTAACAGCCAAGGCCAAAAGCCTCCCGGGTTAGAATAGTGTTCAGTCAGCCTCAGTGCTCAACCTCCCAGTCTATGCCTAAGAAGAAGAAAGGAAGAGCCTTGTTGTGGGGAGACAGACAGCTGGTAAGGGAGAAGGACAGGGAGTATGCAAAAGCAAAACTAAGACAATAATTTTGCTGCAGATTATGCTAAAGAAATATTTTTACAAGCATCACAGCCACTAGCATCGTCAGTACCCAGTGATATCCTTCATCCCACAGTGAACTCCGCTTTCTGAAAGCAAGAGCTCCCTCCACAGGCTTTTGACCAGAAGCCTGGTTCATAACCTTGAATGAGGAGAATGATGAGTTCTGAAACTCCCACCCTTTTCTTCAGAAACGACATTTCCACTAGGCAAGGAATAATTACTGTAGGTGTAAGTCTTCAGCTTCCTGTTTTTCAAGATGTAATCTTGCATGAATGCCTCTCACTGCTATAAAATTTCAAAAGCCTTTTTTGTTTATAGTGTGTCAATCCAAAGTTTGGTTTGTTTTGCCTTTTCTTCTTCTGACTGACAGTTTATGCATCTAATATCATTAGTACCTCCACTGTTTTCTAAAACAGTAATTTTTGCAAGAGGAGAATGAAGTTTCATTAAAAATTTTTCACATGCTGTCATAGAGGATTCAAGAGAAAGTATTTGAAACTGTCTAGTGTTTTAAGAAGAAAAACCTAACATGACAAGATCTCTGCAGCTCATGTACAATACAATATGCCACACTGTATTAAATACAGTAAGCTCTAATGCTGCAAGGGAGACATTGCTCAGCAAATTCACAGCCATTATAGGTTTCCATTTCCCTCTCAGTCTTCCAAATATTCTATACTGTGGTTTTAGAGCTACTTTGGCTATGGCAAAATAGGCCGTTTCTCTATCCAAATGTTCAGTAAAAGATTTCATTAACTAAGGATGCCAAGACAAAATAATCAGACAAAAAAAGGACTAAGATAAGTTAACTTTGTGTTCAGAAGTCGCCGAGCACTAAATTTCAAATTTTTGTTAGCAAAATCAGCTGCTATCTTCTGAAAACTTTCCACTTAATGATTTTCCTCTAGGCCATGTTATATTAGTGTTAGTGAATCTGTGACAGTAGAGAATGCATAGTAATCAACATTGAGGTATGCTGAAGAAATAGGCTTCACAGAGATACGAAGCTGGGGAATTGCCATACGAGTTCACTAACGCGTCCTTACCAAGGACTCTGATCTTGCAAAGGTCTCAGTAAGCACCAAAAGACATTATTTCCATTTTTATGCTTTTGTTAGGTTTCTTAGATCTTGGTCTATTCCAAAATTTCGAGTACATATCAAAGACACACCCCTCCTCCTCCCCCACTCCCACTGTTACACCATAAGGAAACACCATAAATACCTCCTTGAGCACTTCTGGCCATATGACCAAATGTCTTCTTACTTCCAGCACCAGTCCCACCCCAAACATAAGTAGCTTGCTGTTTGTGATAGCCCCAAGATCTTTTTAGGTGCTGTTGCTTTCTACATGATTGCACCTGTCTTCCCTATTCCCACTTGATTAATATAATGTAATTTACAGGTGATGCATGGTGTCAGGCTTCCTTGTAGAAATCAGTGACCTTCCAGTACCTGAAGGGAACCTACAGGAAAGACGGAGAGGGACAACTTACAAAGGCCTGGACTGACAGGACAAGGAGAAAGGCTTCAAACTGACAGAGAATAGGGTTAGATGAGATATTAGGAAGAAATTCTTCGCTGTGAGAGAGATGAGGGTCTGGCACAGGTTGCTCAGAGAATCTGTTGTTGCCCAATCCCTGGAAGTGTTCAAGGCCAGGTTGGATGGGGGTCTGAACAACCTGGTCTAGAGGATGGAACTCAATGATCTTTAAGGTCCCTCCAACCCAGGCCATTCTGTGATAAGTTGTCTGTACACATTTTGCAGCCAGTCTGATAGAAGCCCCCAGTGGAGACCTTGAAAATGTCCAGCATTTGTCAGTGATAATCTGGATGATGGAGTAGAGACTCTACCTACATTTTAGGTGATACCAGGCTGGGTGGAGTGCCTTCTGAAACAATTTAAAAGGAAAATCCGTTTATCAGAGTGTGATAAAATTGCAATATCTCTCACTGGGAGAAGTATTTCTCCGGAGAAGATTTCACAGACTTCAGCTGAAGATAAGCAAGGAGGTGCCTGTGTTGACAGAGGAAAATAATTGTTCTACACATCTAGAAAAAAACTGAAGAATCAAACGGTCTGATAGCAGATGTTCCATCAATGTGCTGGAACAGCTCAATGGCAGTTTAAAAATATTGCTACATAAATAAATGAATAAAAAAACAGAAAAAGAAAAAAAAAGGAAAATAAAAGAAAGATTTTAAGATTCTGAGATTAGATCCCATCAGACGAAACATTTCAGTCTCAACCAGTAGTATGTCTTGGAATGCAAATAATCCAACAGAAATCCAGTGTATCAGGGCAGTGTGCTTTTCACAAGGAAGGAAAGAAGCACGGTTTTCTAACACTAGTATTCAGTAACTACTTTTAAAAAAGACAATAGGTTGTGAAAAAAAAGTTAAATAAATACATGCAGTAAACACTGCTACATCTTTACAGAAATAATGATAGATTACATAGTTATAGTATAACAACAGGGAAATCTAAAGGCCAACCACTCACAGGATATTGGCCCAAGAAATTTCCTGTAAACCTAGAAAAACAAAATTTCTAATGAACTCTGATAAGCTACCATCAATAATAAGTCAGGTATAACAAATCTGCTTTTGTGATGCTTGTGTATTTTGCAGTTATACTTTCAGGTATTATACTCATGAAATAAAAGCTTTGCTGAGTCTGCTGAGTTCAACAGATATGGACCTAACATTTTGATCCTGTCCGAAAGCAGCTTCTAATTTCATTACAAGGCTGTAAAAATTTAATTCTGCTTGCTTGAACCTATACACTTCTGGTTCTGCATAATAGTATGCTCATATTAGAATAACTTTTACAGTAAATAGAATTAACTAATTTCCCTTGAAAAATAAAGGATTTTGAGGCTTTTGATATTTTACTGGGGGCTCTGAATGACTGAAGGTCTTTGAGATTTCAAAGTCATCCTCTACAAATGAAAGTATACCAAGAGTTAAGAAAGACTTTGCCTTCCCATTTATAATGATTGCACCTTACCTAGAAAACCTTTGTATAACATAATTTCTCCTCATTACTTCAAAGTAGTGGAAACTCAATCACATTCATTTCAATTTATTATTAATATTTATAGGTGAAAATCTGGACAAATTGAAATGCATTTGATACAGATTTAAGGATGTCTGAGGCTATTTGGAGATATCCAATTCAAGCTATACACTAATTTCTGAAATACTACAGAACAGATACAGTTTTAGTTAATCTCAGCACACATCCTGCCAAATCGAAGATTTTTTGCATGTCTAAGGTGTCTTAGCTCTGCCCCACTTGTCCCAGTTAGTTTGTCTTTAAGAATAAAGTTTAGCTTTCAATTATGTGCTAAAGAACTAACCTGAAAAACAGATTATTCTCATATGCATTGATGCAGTATCTGTGGCAGCATAAAGAAATCCAACAATATGCCTTTTAAATACCCTGCAGAGAGCAAACATCCCTTAAATTCTGTGAGGCACCAAAACCTTGCCACAGCCCCAACACATCTGCAAAGCAGTGCCTCCCATACCTACCTGTAATAGTTTAAACTCAGCCAACAACTAAACCCCACACAGCCATTCACCCATTGCCCATGCTGGGATGGGGGAAAGAATCAGAAGGGCAAAAGGTAGAAAACTTGTGGGTTGAGATAAATTTTTATAAAGAAAGCAAGAGCTACACGAGTCAAAGCAAAACAAGGAATTCATTCACTGCTCCCCATGGTCAGGCAGATGTTTGTGATCCCCAGGGGAGCAGGGATCCATCACATGTAATGGTGTCTTGGGAAGACAAACACCATCACTCCTCTCTTCATTCTTCTCCTCTCAGTCATATATGTTGATCATGGTGCCTCATAGCACGGCATATCCCTTTGTTAGCTGGGGTCAGCTCCTTGGCTGTGCCCCCTCCAAGTGTCTTGTGCACCCCTAGCCAAATTGCTGGTGGGATGGTGTGAAAGCCATGCTCAGCATTAGTTAACACAGCATTCCTGTGTTATCAACTGTATTTCCAGCACAAATCCAAAACACAGCCGCATACTAGATACTGGGAAGAAGATTTACTCTATCCCAGCCAAAATCTACATGGCCCTATTCCCTCCAAACTGCCTTTTTACTCTTTGTTGTACAACAAAAAACAAAGCTCTGAATATAAAACTGTATCTGTTTGCATAATCATTTTACAAACGAATCATTTCCCTGTGAATAACTCCTGATAAAGTTTATGGCATACTTATACTTAATTAATCCATTATTACAAGTGAAAGCCAAACATGGGTTAAACACTTTCTAACACAGTGGAAAACAAATCTAGGATTATTTAAATAGCTGTAAACTTTGGATACCGACATTTTCCTTCAACACAGATTGCTTCTTATTAATGCAATAGACTTTGTGAACAAAAGGAGTACTGATGAAGTACATTGCCTTCAGGTTAGCTGTGAGCCCAGACACAGGGAATGAGATTGCAAAGAGGGAAGGAGAAAAAAAAAACAAAAGGCAGATTGAGTTGTGAGTTATATACTCACATACATACATATTTTGCTGGGCTGTTAACGAACACTTCCTATCACAATTGTAGTTTATCTAACTGCATGACAAACAGAGAAGGCTTACCTAACAAACAGTTTAAGTTTATAGATCTTCTGTGTGTTTTTTATCTCTACTAAAAAGAAAAAAAAATATTGTATAACCCATTTTCAAGTAAACTGGTTTTCAGCAGTCAGTGAGGAAGTGTGTGCTAATTTGCCTGACCTATTATCTCTGGCATCTATTTGTTTGTGGTCTTTGCTTTTAGAAGAATTGGCATTAATTATAAGTATGGAAGTAATTTGAAATGTCAGTTCAGAATTTTACAGCTTGGAACAGCTCATCCTTCAATAATTAAGTCAATAAAATTAACTTAATTTAATTTAAACAGCAATGCTTCTTTTTAGACCTTATGGAGTGATTACAATTAGTATTTCATAATTAGTATTTTATTGATGTCCATACACTGGATTGCCAGGTGTCATCAAGATACACCGATGATTGGAAGTAATTTGATAAACATTCAGAATTGTTGCATTAATGGCATGCCTCCCAATTATGCATTGAGTTAATGAATGCATTGAAATGTTATGGAGATGAATTTAAAGGACAGCTCAACCTTAATTACTACACCATTTCCTCCCTCTTCCCATTCTAATTATAACTTCAGTAGTTATCACCTTTTAGTATACAAATATCACATTCCTTGTAAATGTAGAAATAGAATATTTATGTTATTTTTAATTTTTTAAGGGTGCTAACAGTGCTAAAATAGCAAGGGGTTGTTTCCCCATAAAATAAACACTTCTAGAAATGGAGAAATGATCTTTTACCAGTCTTCCATCACTCACATTTAATTTTCTTAAAGACTAACAAGCAGAACAGGGTACAGAGTAAGTGAAACTCTTTCAACTCCATATCTTAATTTTTCCCCCTACTCATTAAAGAAAGCTGAGAAATAATGGAAGAGTTAGCATCACTGACCAGCAGTGTGTTTGAAGGGGTGTACAGGCAGATAGGGGAAATCTTTGCAGCTCTGTTTCAGCATAATTTAACATCAAAGAGATGACCCTGAATGCTTTGAAATCTATGGCTCCCAAAACCCACAATGGCTTTGCTCTCACATGGAAATGATTTGGCCCTAGAAACACCTGTCATTACCAGCGCTTCCTCAGAAGAGTATGGTGAGGAAGACAGTAGTCCTGAACTCAGTGAATCCCCTGGAAGTTTATTCTCTTGTGAGCACTGGCAAACCCAGCTTTTAAGGAAAATCAAAGCAAAATTGCTGTCTCTAAGGGACAGAGATGAATCATCAGCTACCAGATGGCTAATTCATGGCTGCAATTTCTTAACTTTGACGTGTTTAAAGGGACAGCTGATGGAAATGGATGCCAGGAAACAGTCCTTTAAAAGTTGTCTTTGCCGTTAGAAGATACTTTCCAAACCACAGAACCTACTCTAGCACAGAAAAGAGACTTAGGAAGAATATGAGGGGTTTGCTATCAGGTGTTCTGGAGCTTTATAAGGGAGATGCATTTTGCACAAATCCCCTAACACATTATAAAACTGGAAGGAACAGAAGTGTGTGATGTCCAAGGGCATTATGACATTGCAAACTGCCAAAAATAGTCTGATGTACTTCTCAATGTCTTTATGTTTCTTAGAGCTTTAAGGGTCCTGATAGCATACAGTGAGCACTATCTGCATGGAAATAGAGTAAAAGGAATATTAAATAACATGACCTGACCAGAGCTTAAAATTTATTAATTGCTACCTTGTCCAATTCCCTAATTCCTCTCTCATCCCTCTCTTATTTAGTTTTCCTATCTAGTTTCTCACAAAGTTCTCATAGATTTTTCAGAATACTTTTGTTTGCTTGTGGCTTTTTTGACCATTATTTTCAACGTATATTTTTTATAGTGGAGAACAGGTAGTTTTGAGAAGAGACAGATCGAGTTTGCTGCTTCACTCTAGAAAAAGAAATGGTGGCTGAACATAGTGGTGAACCAAGAGAGTGTCCCTAAATAAAGATTTAAATTCTACTACTCCCACCCTTGCACAGCTAAAGCAGTGCTGTCTGTGGTGAGAGACTCTTTCTCCTGTGCTGAAAAGGCAGCGTCTGGAAGACAGATGACTGCACAAGTGGTACCAAGAACAGGCTGAGGCAACACCAATTCAGCATCCTACTTGATGTGTCTGCTCCTAAATTATATGTATATCCACACTGAAGAAATAGGACGTGTGCAAAAGAGGCTGATGTGACAGGAAGATGTATTTATTAGACTACACAGGCTTCTCACTGCATTTATGTAAATCCTTGTAAATCCTTTGTCCCTTGCACTTGTGCAATTTTTTGAAGTGCAGTGAAAAGGAGGGTGAGTATATTCAGCCTTTATGATTTGCTATGACAAATAGCAAATCATAAACGTGAGAATTTCTTGTTCAAATATGTCGACATGTGAGTGAACTGTGGGTGGGTATGTTCAGGTCCCTTCACACCAGTCACAAAAAGTCTTGGATGTGCACCACTCAGCAGAAATCAGGAGCATTGTGGAAAACAAAGGCTGTACTATTCCAACTTGCCTAAATTTATTGAAAAGGTAGGATAGGAAAAGAGACCTAAAAGTAGATTTTTCTACATTTAAATAGTGATTACAGTTACAGTTAAACAGCATTATGTTTCACTTCTATTCATGGACTAAGCCACCACTCTCAGTAATGCAACAAGAGGCTCAGTGACTCTTCTATAGCACTTAGAATCATCTCTGCTTTTTCCTCCTACATGAAAGTGCAATTTGTCTTTCAGCATTTGAGTTTCTCTTAAGAGCTTGTATTTTAGACCAAAAAAAGCCATTGCACTTTGCTAACTAGTGGTATACTGAATGTGACAAATCACGATCCAAGTATACTCCAAAGACTCTGAGACCAGACAATTAACAAAGTGACCCCTGTTTTCAAAAAGCAAATGCACCTTTGGAGACCTTACCTAAAATTTTTTTGACTGCTGAGGTGGGAAATAAATGGTGCTACGTAGGCCAGAGGTAAAATTGGTGCTACATAGGCCATACAGTACAAATCAAATTGCCTAGACTCAGCATGTGTCAAATTAATGTAGCATAATGTCACTAGGTTTTAGGTCAAAATTTATTTTAGAAGGCATCCCTCCCAATTTTTATGAAATATGCATTAAAAACAATACATGAGTAAATTACTGTAAGACTAGAACCCTACACACTGAACATATTTACTTGTTGCCTTAATCTAATCACAAATTGGCCAAAAAACCTAAAGTACATTAAAAGTCATGTGTAATTTTCTTACAGTTTCTAAAATTTATGTATTTTCTCAAAGTCAGTTGGCAAATATGCCTTTCTGGAGCATTAAGATTCTAAAACTTTGGAATGGCAAGAATTTAGCGCAGGGCCTTATAAAGGGGAAGGGTTTCTTGTGTTTGCATCTTTAATCAAGATGACATTTGCACTTTCAAGCACCAAGAAATGCACAGGAATGGTCTGGCCAGGTTCACACATATAATACAGAAGGAAAAGAAAAAAAAGAGATGGCAGCTGTCAGATCCTCGCCACATTTTGTGAGTTTCTCTTTACTGCTGACAAATCACCTATAGTGCGGTCCTACCAAAGTGCAGACTTTCTTACCTTAATACAGACAACATTTCTCCATTTTACTACAGTGAATACCATCCTGGAAGCTCTGTCCCAGAAATGGTGTTCTTCACCACCAACACCAGCCAGTCTTAACCCCTGTTAAACACATATTTGCACATTCCCTTTCATATTGCGTTCATACCAATTCTTCGTAATTTTTTACAAAGCTCTAGAGAATTCACTGAATTCAGAATGAAGGTTCCTATGAATCTCTTGTATTCCATTCAAGCACAGAGGCTTTAAATGATCTAATTTGAAGTTAATATTTCTATTAGTATCAAGTTCATCAATATTCAACAGTTTCACATTTATAGATGTAAGCCTATCTAAAAGAAAGAAAAAACCCAACCCACAAAATTCAACTCCCCAGTTTATTACAAGCTGTGATTTATACCCAATTTCCATGAAACATTGTGCAAACAGTGAACCATTTGTGGCTGTATTTTTTTTTCCCTTGTAAACCAGCCTGTGTTTTGGCTTTAATCCCCTCTATAAAATCAAAATGTAATAACAAGCTCTTTGAGCAAAATGTCATTCTGTCTAGCAACTGAAGCTGCAGCACCAAACTGTGCTAACTAGATCACTGACAGTTCAGCACTGTCAATAAATGATAGTATTGGTATGAGTAATGTGTATACTTAAGGCTACATGTAATGGGAATAAAGTGTTCTTCTATTGTCAAAAGTGTATCATTTTAGAATCTTCATAGCAGAAGCTTGCTCGATAGCTCAGCAGGCTGGCAGACAAGGGAACCAAAAGATAAAGACCAGCCTAGTGACAGGTATAGCTGTTATATATTTCTGGAACATCATGATCTAACTGCAACCTTATTAGATAAACAGAAGTGAAATGGAAAAAGAAAAAAGACCTTTAAAACGAATTGCTTCAAGCTTACAGGTGGCAGTACATGACCTAGAGACAGTATAATTCTTAGGCCAATGACAGAGGATTGATGACAATCATAATGAAAAATGTCTGGTTTTTGTCTCACACCCTCAGCATTACATCCAAGTTAAAAACCAAACAAATACTACCACTCTCTCAAAAACCCCCAGCCAGTTTCCATAAAGCTATTTTAGAAGTCATATAGAGTACCATCACTATCTGTATTCTGTCAGTTGAGTGCTTCTGACGATATTCAAATATCAGGCCTGATAATGTGAACTAAAGCTCTGGAAGTCATTCTGTTTTCTTACACAAGCCCCTCTCTTCTTCCCCCCAGGCTGTTGAGGACAGCTACACAGGGAGCAACACAATATTGCTGATGTACTGTTTGTCCTTTATCCCAGGGGGAGAAGAGCTAAAAGAGGCACATCTGGAAGGTGTGACTGACATATTAAGGAAAAAAGACTGTGAAAGTGCCTAGGGAAAAGTTTAATTTATTAGAACAGCTCTCCTAGTTACGCCTCTTTCATGGCTACTGATGTAGCCTTTATGTTGATCTCCCTCAAGTTCATTGAGCAAAGCTTTCTCACTGGGGTGGGTTGACCTTGAGTGGCTGTCAATGCCCACACAGCCACTCTCACAAATCTCCCTCCTCAACAGGGCAGGAGGGGAACAATGTAATCTGGAAGAGCTCATCAACCAAGACAAAGACAAGGAGCATTTATCAGTTACCTCCACAGGCAAAACAGGCTCAGCTTGGGGAAAACTAATGTAACAGATCACCACTTAAAATATATAGTTACATAGCAAGAAACAAAGACAAAATATCTTTTGCCCTCCTTCCTAGGTTCAGCTTCACTCCTTCATCCCCAATTTCTCTGCTTACTGCTTGAGCAGTGCAGGAGCCATGGGGAATGGAGGTTGTTCTCCATGGGGGTCAGATGAGAGGCAAGAGGTAGAAACTGACGCACAGGAAGTTCCACCTGAACACGAGGAAGTACTTCTTTATTGGGCAGTGACCGAGCACTGGAACAGATCACCTGGAGAAGGTGTGAAGTCTCCCTCACTGGAGATATTCCAGAACCATCTGGGCACAATCCTGTGCCATGCAGTCTGGGATGACCCTGCTTGAGCAGATGACCAGTGTGGTCCTTCCCAACCTAACCCATTCTGGGATTCTGTGTAACGTGGGACACTGTGTCTCTTGTCAGTCTACATATGACATTTTTCTCCCTTACTGCTGATGTCAGGTTTTAGCAAGAAGATACTAAGTGATATAATTAATAGTTTAAGACCTACACAAGTAGGTCATGTTCAAAACTTTCCATCTGTATGCTTTTCCCTCTGTGATGAAGACTTGGATATGTGCAAATGGAACCAACCAAAATAAGGCTCCTTATAATATCTTCCTCTAGAATTTCTAAGGCCTTAAACCATAATTTCTTGGAAGGGGGGTGTGAAGAAGAGTTTCTCTCTCTGATCAACAAAGTTACAAAGGAAAAATACAGGTTTGGGAGTAGAGCATTGACTATTCTCCTAAGGAATTTAAGCTGAGAGATTTTTAATGTGATTGTACTGGTAATACAAAGGAAATGAAAGCAAAGCAAATTAAGCTAAATTTAGTCCACCACAGAACAAACTGTTCAGGAATAAAAACATTGGATATGAGTACTCCTATGATGAATAGTATTTTCTGCTCTCTATTTAGCAACTACCATCCTAACTCCTTAAACCAAGAATCAATGGGAAAAATAATGAAAAAGGCTTTTTTCCCCTCACTTTAGGGATTCCCTGTGCATTTGTTACTATCTTTTGTTAATCCAGAAGACAGGATTGGATACAGCACTTTAAAGTCACCACACTTTAGGGATTGGAAGTCCATTGGAGAAACAGTAAGGATCTGCAGATACAGCTCATTCTAAAGGAATGTCATGCTTACTTCTACACACTTGGTCTTCAGAAAGTAATTTGTTGGAATCTACTTTAAGTTTTAAACAAGTCTCATGACATTTCAAAGTGTCAACAGTTCCCAACAGTTCCCTTTATTAAAAGAAAACAAGACAACATGATACCAAAACCAGCCTAAGCCTTCTCTATCATTTGGTTGCTCTTGAGCTTTCTTGGATCAAAAGTCCACATAGCTCTTATAGGACTAGTTTAATGCACCTCTGCACCGGAGCAGAATCTAAATGTAAAAGACTTTTATAGGGTTCAAGATCCTGTTTCCAGGGTGAAACAGGGCAAAGGGAGAATAAAATATATTTTTTCACCTAGTGTGATCGTGTGCATTTGAGGGTGGGGAGCATTCATCTGTGTTGTTAGGTTTAAGCTAAATAAGTACACAGTTTGATTTTGCCATTTATTTTAAAATAGGCAGATTACTTGGGAAATATAACTGTGTGTTTGGACAAGAGATGGGAGGTGCTCCTCACTGCTCTCAAATAGCCCATGACACTGCCTGAAAAACAGACAAACTAAAAAGCCACAAAACCAATGCACAACCTTCTCATATCCCTGAATCACGCATTATTTCCCAGTATAAGAGGAAATCAAGACAAATAAAGAGCTGAACAACTCCAGAGAGATACGTGCATTTGGTTTACCTTTGAAAAGTTCAGTCTGGCAGTCAGTTACACAGGATGAAGATCAAGATACAGGAGATCTAGGACTGAAGAAATGAGACAGAGGTCAGAATATAGCATTAAATTACTGATAGAGATTCAGGAAGAAATACACATGTGGAAACGAAATTTCCCACAAAGGTTGTTAAAGAAGAATCATGAACCTGAAACCTTACAATCCACAAGAACCTATACAGAGAAAAAAAATGATTAAGGAAGTTGAAGGAGAGTAGAGGGAAATAAGTTTAAAAAATAATCAGAAAGTGTTAACAGTATAAGTTTAAGGAATCTGCTATTTCAACACAAAGCAGAGAAAGTATGGCTATAGTGTACCACAAACTTTGGGAAAAGCTGTTAGTGTTTTGCGATGGATATAGGAAGAGATATGTTGAATGAAAACTGAAAAGAAGCTTTAGGCAAATGCTTTAAGCACTGAATTCAAAGAGCAAAAGAAAAGAAAAAGGAAGAGTTGATATTTTGCAATAACAGATTATGTTCTGAAGAAGGGAAATATAGACAATGCTTGTCCAGTTTGTGAGGCAGTCTGAAATGATACAGAAGCAACTGGATTTAAATATGAGATTCCCAAAGTAGATTTCATTACTTTTAATAGTTCTTCAACATTGATACATGCAACATCAGAAATACAAGTATACTTGCTGGGTAAGCCTGAACTGATGTGTCAAGGATTGATCTCTTTAGAGACTTTTCTGCTTATATGCTTACATATAGCATTTCATCATATAATTTTAATGGTAGTAATAGTTCTACTACACTTTTCTTTAATAGTCTTTCTAGAAAGAAGTTCATATTATGAAATAAAAGTAAGGAACATGCTATTAAGCAGCTGCTAGGAAAGAGGTATATCCACAATGTCATTTTTAAATGCAAAAATTTTTCTCTCTGTCTTAAATGTAAAAGGAATCACAATCCCTGTGTCTCATGGATCAAATAGATGGAAAAAAAAGTCTGGCTTGACACTTGTGTGGGACAGCTTTTTGCTCTACAAATACACCTGAACAATGAATTCAAATAGCTTTTTTCTTGTTTCAGTCAGAAAGCTGATGTAGACAAAACCCTGCATTTAATAGCATTATGGCTCAGATATATGCTGACAAAACCCTGAAAATTCAAAAGCAAGAGCATCTTTTAAATTACTTATTTAAATTTGAAAGCTCTGGCTTTTGTGGTTTGCTTTGTTTGTATGCTCCGAGCGTGGCTTTTCTCTTTTGTCCAATTTTAATATATAAATTGTACTTTACAGTCTCCAAAGGTTGTGAAACCTTTCTAGCCTCCCTGGATGGCAGAGAGATGAATGATTCACAATAGCTGAATTCATTCTGAGGATTTTTTAAAATGTTTACAATTTAACTGGCTAACCTCAGTTTTGCAACATATGATTTAAACAGTCTTCAGAGCTCTTGGGTAAATGTATTTTGATAAATTTAACAATTACATAAAATCATTTACTACTACAGACAATAGTAGCTTCTATCCTTTGTCTAAATTCTTTCATTTTTTGGATTATAAATCCTGAGACCAACTGTTCCAAAGGCAATATTAAAGTCTTTTAATGCCGATTCAGTTACTAGGCACATGTTCTACACTGATGTGTCTAAATATCATAATGAAATTTTAATTGCAAAGAAAAGAGCATTTCTAAAATGAAATAATGTTTTTCATTTCTACAACACCCAGGAGCAATAATTCACTTAAAGACTAATGGCCTGTAAAATTCTGCTTGTTGACTGTTAACTGCAAAATTCAAGTAGTGTATAAGAACATGAAATGGTTCCTGTAGAATAGTAGCTTTAGAATCATAGAATGGCCTGGGTTGGAAGGGACCTTAGAGTTAACCTGGTTCCAACACCCTGCCATGGTCAGGGACATTTCCACTAGACCAGGTTGCTCAGAGCCCCATCCAACCTGGCCTTGAACATTTCCAAGGATGAGCCACCCCCAGCTTCTCTGGGCAACCTGTTTTGGTACCTCACCACCCTCATAGTAAAAAATTTCTTCCATATATGTAACCTAAATTCTCCCTCTTTCAGTTTGAGCCTATCATTACTTGCTCTGTCACTACAGTCCCTGAAGAAGTTCCCTCTGGCTTCCCTGCAGGCTCCCTTCAGATACTGGAAGGTTACTGTGATGGGTCCACCCAACCTTCTCTAACTCTGGAGGCTGAACTCAGTTTATTTAGTTCTTCATCCCTACTAGGTCAATATATGTTCCCCATATTACTTCTTGGTTTTACCCTGACATTAAAAGTAGTGTCAGATACTGCAGCTTGCATTCAGCACCTCGCCTCACTGCCTACAGCAACCTGTAGACATCATCCCTGGGATAAACTTTGTGAATGTGTGTACTGTTTCAGGACTTGAGTGAACAGAAAAAAAGAAGATAATTCTTTTAGCTCTGAAAAATTCACAGTCTTGCTTGCAAAGATAGAAGGTGCATGCACATGTAGGGAATACCTACGAGGTTTTAAGTATATCATGTTCAGACAACTTGCTGTTATAGGAAAAGGTAAATACCCTGTCACCTCAGATTGTGTCCATATGCACTATCACTGTTATGCATAATGTATATACTCATCAGTTGACCTCCCTCTGCCTGTTATGTTCTTAAAAGTCATAAATGCAGGGGAGTTTCTTCATGGAAGGCAGGAAAAACATAGCTTCTGTTAGGGCAAAATTTTTCATAAGTTATTCACTCATTAAAGGACAGAATGTCTCTTGGGGATATGAGAAACATAGTGCCAATGTTAGTGTCAATTTAGAATGAAAGTGCTAACAGACAAATTATGGATTTCCTACACCAGCACAACTATAGTGGGGAATAATATCTCAGGTACAAGATCAGGGGTCAGCCTGGATACAGAATCTGCAGCTCCTAAAGTTCACAGAACAATCAAAGCCTGGGAAAATAAGAATTCTGCTTTAAACTGGCCAGGGAAATCTGATCCTTACTTGGATAGAGCTACATAGCAGGTTAGAAACCGCATGCTAATAATTTATCTTACACAGGTATTTGTACAGATGTATTTTCTACACATGTAGTTTCACAAGTTCCTTAAACAAACTTTGAATGTAAGTACTTATGAAAGTAGAATCTATCTTAAGCACACATACATTTTTTTCTGATTAAAGAAAAATCCTGGATATATAGCATAACAATGTCACACAATTTTTTAAAATATTTTTTTAGATTTAGAATTACAAAGCATGAATCTAAACCATTCCTATCGGACATTTTGATCTAGTTAATTACCTTCAAATACCAACACTGTAGACTGCAACTGCAAAGACAACTCATCTAGTGAGTTCCAAAAGAAAAAAAAAACAAAAGAAGAAACCCTCAACCTCCCTCCCTCTCAATCACAAACAAGAAACTTATTACTAAAACACAGAAACTAAACTGAGAAAGTCTAATTTCCCATGTAGAAAGTGCAGGAAACAAGGTTTTCTGATAATTGGGCTATCAAGTTATTGATTAAATCTATAACCAGGATCTAGCACATGTGAATATATAACTAAAAACATAGATCTTGTTTTTCTGGGTGGAAAGTTTGCTTTTCTAGGGCATGACTAGCAGGTTAAATGAAAAGTAGAGATTCTTTAATTCAAATACTTTGGAACTATGTTTAGTGGCTTTTTTTCCATTTCAGAACATATTATGGAAAAAAAAGTTAGCTTAAGAGTTCTCCTTTCTTAGTTCCACTACTTGTGGCTGCATAATCCTTTTGACACTTGACCTGTCTACATGCCCATCAAATATCATGAGACTGACCTGATGTTATGGAAATTTTACATGCCAGCCACCATAACAGGATTACACTCCAGGACCCTGCTGCGTCAGGGAAGCCAAGAAGAGATTTTTTTATAAAGTTCACTTTATTAATAGTGCTACAGCTTGAGCTGCGTACCTCCAAAGAGGGAACCTGAACAAAGAAATCCCTGCGTAGTTGTACTGTTACAATCCAAGTTTCCTGTCCTTAAAGCAATAGTTTGGACCAATAATTATATTAGGATCTGGGGTCTTACACCTTATTGGTTTGATTTGTTTGTTGTTTCATGGGGGAAGATATATTTTTCTACAAGATAAAGTGTTTCTCTCTCCTGTTTTGCTCCCTCTTAGGCTGGTTTAAATGGGTTCTATGGTTATCTTTTCAGCAGCTGCAATACAGTTGTTATAGTTCATGTATCACAATCTATAGGCTTTGTCTGCTCATGCAAATTACTATTGCTAAGTCTTAATTATATAATGGTCCTCTCCAGAACAGTCCTGCCTTTGTTTTTATTAACATTCATGTTATTTATTATATGGGAGCAGAATATTTGTAGCCTCCAAGATGTAAGCATAGTGGAATACAACAAGTGTTACAATGTTAAATACAAACAGTATGACAAAGATTATTATAAAAATCAATAACCCATAAAGAATTCATTTTGCCCAGGCTCTTAAATCTGATATCCAGGAAGTGAGCCAAGACCATACTTCTTGTAAGCCTGTTGAAGTATTATCCAATAGTATTTTATGCATTAATTTTAGTTGCTACCACAACTTCCAGACACCAGCTGAAATCCTCCCACTCTGGTCAACAAATATGCAATGGCTGGTATTAATAGTTGTACACACTCCCCCTTGTGAGGCTAAGAAAGTGTCTACTGACATTCTATTTTTCAGTGAAATTTCAGAGAGTTGTGAAACGTTTTTTTGGAATTTCACAATTGCATCAGCAGTATTATTGCCTAGTTTCTATTGCCACTGAAATGTTAACTGAGGCCTTTTCTAATTCACTCACTCCCAGTCAGATAAAAAAACATAAGGAGTAGTGGTATGCAGTTGGACTTTCTACTAATGAATTACTACATTTAGTCCTATGAACAAATGTTTGTACCATGATCCTGATATCATAACTAAATTTGAGAACAAAAATATTAGGAGTTGAGGCTCCTAAGATGCAAATTCCTGACCCATCTCCTGGTAATTTTTTGTGAGCTCTCTTACCACATATCCCAGATCACCCTTTGCCCTCCGGTACAGGCCAAGGTTCATGGAAAAGTCCCCAACTATTCCTGTTATTTATATGCCCGTTGTTTGGTCACAATCACCAAGGCTGCTCACAGGAGTAGTATTACTATAGGAGCATTAGTTGAGTGGGACAGGTGTAAAGTTTTACATGCTGCATATTCGTTCTTTGCTTCTGGGACTGCCACCTCCCACAGTAGTGAGTGTGTGTGGTCTTGGTGGAAAGTAATATCTGAACACAACACAGTCCATGGGATATTATTTGGTACAGGGATCCCTAACAGAGGAGTGCTTGAAGCTGAGTGGCTTGGAAGGAAAGTACCTATCCAACTGTGAGTTTTATTGGTAATTTGGACTATGGTTTTTGATTGGTTGAAATAAAAATTCTCCCTCCTTGTAACAAGGCTGTAAAAATTTAGATACTGTCTCATGTAAGAAAGCATGACAAAGGTTACTAACTTTACATGTAGGATTTCCATAATTTCCTCAGGCACTTGGAAACCTCACAGCCAAGTAGGTCTGAAAAAAAAGAAAACCTATTTCAGTTTTTAAAACAGTGACCATGGTGGATTCTTCCTGCGCTTGTTGGAGTTCATCCATTGAATGACCCTTTGACAACCAGTTACCATGCAAGTGATGGATCCAAGCTTCCTGTCCTCTAACTTTTACAGAAAAGTAAGAATTTAATAAGACTGTCTGCAGCCACTCCCACATTCCAATTTAGATTTATGGGAAAACACTTTTAATAAAATTTTATCTCCAGGCTGCAAATCATGTGCCTGTATCTCCAGAGATGTGGGTTAGTACCACTAATCATGATCTCTTTTAATTTTGAAACTTTCCTGTAAGTTTGGGATATGGTGTGTCAAATGCTCACCTGCATTCAAGAAGCTGTTTTGGGCTGGGATATAAGTTCCCAGTATAGACAAGTGTCTCCCAAAAAGAACTTCATCAAACAATAGTCCAAGGCACTATCTTGACACATTTCAAATGTCCCATAAGGTTAAATTTAATGTTTCAAGCCATTTTAACCCTGTCTATGTGCAAATTTTAGCTGTTCTCTCCTTAATAGCAAATTTATCCTTTCTACCCATCCAGATGCTTGAGGGTGATAAGGATCTGCAATCTTTTTAATTCCTAACCTTTTATAAAACCAATGGATTGTTCCTGCTGTGAAATGTGACCTTCTTCTGATTCAGATTCTTGTATTCCATACCTAGGAATAATTTCTTTAAGGACACCTTTTATTACTCCTCTAATGTCTGCTTTTCTTATTGGGAAAGCCTCCACCCATACTGATAATTTGTCTCCTATAACTAGAAAATATTTATATCAACGTATTGTGGACATAACAGCATTGTTTACATGTAGTCTTCAGAATGGAGAAGAAGGTTGATTTCCATAGGCTTGAATTTTACAGGTAGGACCGGCATTAATAATTATTTTAGTGGCTGAATAGCCATATTCATATGCATAGCCATATTTCAGTGCCACCCATACTTGTAACACTTGATTAGCCACTGCTTCCAGTTCTCCGTGAGCTTTACCATGGAACCACCTGGTCACAGTAATTTTTTCAGCAAGACAGGTTTTACCTCCCATTTTCCATACTGTATTCACCTTCTACTGTTTCCCATTTTCTCCAATGTTCTTTGCTTTTCTGTTTGATTGATAGAGTTTATAGTTTTCTTGGATGGTCAACATTGGACCTCAAGTTCTTGTCTAAAGCAATTGCCATGATCTTTACCACAAGTTGGCAAGACACAGGTTTTGCTGCTGTATCAACTAAGGCATTCCCTTTCCTAATTACAGCACCCCTTGTAAGGGCTGCCAGTAAACCACAACAATCTCTTTGAGGCATTGGAAACTGTTTCATCATTTCTCTTTAAATTGCTGGGAGCTACTGATCTCAAAGGAGGGACTGGATTGAGTTTTACTATTCAATCCATGTTGAGAAATTCCTCAAACTTTACAAGGATTTTTTGCCTCTCCCATTAGTAATTGGTAGGTATTACAGTGCCCAGTACATCTGAGCTCTCGCAGGATAGACCTCTTCTGTCGCAGACACCTGCAGCCTCCATATTGAGATTTAGGTCCATTTTTTATGGCTACAGCATAAGACAAATTCATTTCTAATCTGTTACTTGTTTGAACCACCTAAATAGTTTACCAGCTGCAAGTGCTGACATTTCCTTGGGGGGTAATTATTTAAGAATTAGTACTTTCAGTATTCATCCAACTTTACTGTCCACCACCAGTCTGCATTCTATTAGAGCACATTTTTCATTTCTTGCCTCCTTTTAGTTTACATTTAAGTGCCTTGGCTTGTATTTCTGTTTGCTTCTTTATCTTCTCAGTTGGCACTACCAACTCTTCTCAATTTATGACAAGCTGTGAATGTCATTAACACTATATCCCCCTCCCACTTCCACAGCAATAATGATGATGATATGCAAATGACTAATTCCATCCTACTGAAGTAAATAAGTCTTAACTCTGATTTACATAACTTGGAAGAAAGCCCCTGAAGAACACTTGTCAAGTTTTTCCACTTTGATACAGGTGCTTGAGCTCACTATTTACTTTTTCAGACAGTTCTAATACATATCACCATTCCAGAATAACATGTGTTAAAGCTTAAGAGGATGATCCCTTTACTCTCCCAAATGGATTCATTAAAAAATTCAAACAAAATGGAAACACATTTCTTCTAGATAGTCAAATATTGTGCTGATATTTATGGAAGTTTAATTTAGAAATGTTTATTGTACATGTGCATATCAATGGTGTTAGATGTTAAGGACACTTCAACTCCATCAACATAACTTTGAAAATATGGTTTATTGTATCTGCTGTGGTAATTTCTGCACTTTGTTGTTTGTTCAGGAAATACTACAGTTTGGTGTGTTTGGTTTTGTTGTTTGTAGGTTTTTTTTTAAAGCCAAGTCCATTCTTTATAATTCTATGACCGTTGCTTGACAGCAAAATAAAAGGTTTACGGCAGCACACAGAAACCACTGTTTATGCATCAAACATCCTGTGAGAAGGGGAGAATTCATCCATGCTCATGTCATTGTGGGATTTATCCACCATAACTTACAGACAAGAAACACCCTAACCCAAGCAGCATCAACAGCTCCAGCTTTGACACGCTGACAAATCTCAGGCAAGTCACAGTTTCTGATGCCCAGTTAGACAATGACAGGTTAGGAGTCATCTGCCTGACAGTACCTTAACTCACATATAGAGATCTGTGGTGCAGTCCCACAGGGTTTATAGCCAGGGAGGAGAAACAGGAGTATCACAGGCATGACTCACACCTTTTCAGATGGAGATACTAAGAGAGGCTGAGATGAGCCTCCCCTTGAAGGCCTGTTCACTGACCACAACAGGGACCCATCATAGCTCACACAGACCGAAACATCCTTCATCTTTTACAGCCAGAGAGGTCAGAACAAATCCTTCCCTCCACCTTCCCAGAAGTTAAATTGCTAGAAGGAGCTATGACTTAATCTGAGACTTGGCAGCATGGCACTGGAGCTTCAGCCTCTTTTTCTAACTTTGAGTCATCTGCTTATCTCTATCTGCCAGACCTCACTGTGATGCAGATGTGAATTAATTGTTTCAGTTAGCTTACCCATTCTGAAATCAAGGCAAATTGCTCAGAATTTTCTTGGCTTTCCCAGCACAATTAAAAATATAGAGTAGAATTTTTATAATCTCAACACATTTTATATTTACCACTTGTGGAAAAAAATGTCATGCTACTGCACTTGCAGGCACCACACCACGGAAAATGTCCATAATTTTTACCTCTCCAAAAATGACTGTTTGTCAAAAACATGAGGTAAGAGAGGACAAGAAATGTATATAATTTTGTATACACCAAATTATCCTGATAGATAAAAAAGTGAGTATTTGATTAATTCAGGCATTTAAGTAAATTTTGGAATAATAAGTGTTTGCCATGTCTAGTTCTCCAACAGAACATTTTACTGAAATATATTTTTAGTATTTGAATTTTTGTGTTCTTTTTCTACTTGTATATCATTTTATTCAGACCTTTTGTTTACGTATCACCTTCTCTTTCAGAAGAAAAACACACCCTAAGTCTCTAGATAACAGAGAAAGCAAGAAAAAAATTGGGTTATTTTCCTTTTTTAGCTCATTAAACCCAGACAGACCATATCTTGTTTGGTTCCCCCCCTCCTCTTGATATTCTTAAGAACTAGATAAATACTCATTTTGGAATACAAGTCTTGCATACTACTTATTCTAAATTACAGGATGTATTGATGAACTCCCTTCATGCAGGATTTTTATTTTTCAGACTCTGATTCAACATAAGCTTCAGATGCTTCAGTTAGTCAAAGCTTCTTGTGGTATCTTCAAGATATCTGCAGTTCATTATGATAAATTGCACAGATATGTACCATAAGTTTATGTCTGTGCCTCTGCTGCCATAGAGCAGGACCCAGGATAAGCAGAAAATTGTCCAGAATGGAGGGGAAACCCAGCAGCCTGCTCCTGTAAAGGCTGTGTAGTCAGAACTGCTCATTACTCTCCCCTAAAGTTGCTTTGCCCATTTCAAGCTTCTCTCATCCCTCTTCCTCTTTTCCCCCCCTTACAGTGACATCTCCACTAACCCCTCCTTAATTTTCAGTGCACCGCCTCCAGAATTCCAGCTGCCCATGTCTCAGAGTTTCCTCCTAGACATGTCTCTTCTTCCTTGTGCCCCAAAGACCCTGTTCCACCTCCTCCCTGTTCCCAGAACTCATTTTCTTGTTTTAACAAAGTTGAATTTTGTCCTATCCTTGAGATGTATCAGCATTGACTGCATTGCCAAGAAGTAATTAGTCAACAGCATCTCTGAAACCAAGGTTCAGAAAGTGCCACCTGTCTTTAAATAAACACAGTAATATTTGTTCAGAGCAGCAGCATGGAAAAGAGTGTCAGGAGCACCGTTTTCCAAGAAAAACATCCCTCTGTTACCTGTTGCAAAAATCTACAGACCTATATATTCCAGACTCAAGACAGCCCCAAACATTCCAGAATCATCCACGTTTGCCATTGGCGGTGCAGTCATCAAAGGCCTGGGACAGCCAACATTGGATATCAGAGGTGATTATGTTTTAGCTACTTTAGAATTTTATTTTCTGTGGCTATTCCCCGCCCCTCAACCTACTCTGGATAGAGCCACTGGCAAGCCCAACACAGACAATAGCTTGGAATTAAGAAAGGAAAGGAAGGAGGAAAATAATAAGGCAAGATGCTGTGCTTCTTCAGCATCTGTACTTAACTTAATAGTATTGAAATATTCTACGCATGCACGTCAGTGCAATAATCACTAGATAATCCCTGTTACCATCCACAGGAATTGTGCTTCTGCCGAGCTGAAATCACAGTAGCAGGAAGACGAAAATGATTCATTCAGACAAAAAAAAAAAAAAGTTTATTCTACCCACAAGAAAAGAAAACCTCTTCTTCCAGTGCACTTGCAAAATAATTTTCTGAGAGAAAAAAAAAAAGAAATAGCTTTCTTTGTCTTAAGTAATAATTTTGGAGTAATAACTCCATCTCAGATGATAAACATAATCTACATAACAGACATAAGTGAATAACATAATTCAGATTGTTACATGTTGTATTATGACCCTTATTGAATATATGTTGTCAATAGTAGCACTGTTAATTGTTGTTTTTCTGCTATGAAAAAAATAACTACAAGGACAAACTACTGCTGCCAAGAGTAGGTGTTCAGCTCCACTGACTCCAGGCAAGCTGAACCTGCTGATGCCAGCAAGGACTGTGACCCTAAGTCACGCTTTCCTCAGAAGAGTGAGGGTGCAGGATACAGGACATGCTGCAGACTTCTATTTCTGTAAAGGCTTTAGCACAATCTGCATGCAGGGTGTGAAAGGAGGCAAAATTGTAGCATACTGAAAGGTTGACAATGTCCTTTTGCTAACCTACTTCTTCAAAGCAATATTCTCTCATCAGCATATCCTTCTTCTGGCCCTCTGCTTGAGGTCTTTGTCCTCTTCCCCTCCTCTCTACTGTGCATTAGAATTGAGCTCTGTAGCTAAGCACTCTTCTCCAGAAGCCAACTGTACAGGCTAATTTTATATTCTTCTGAAAATCCACTCTCCAGTGAAGTGTGCTTTGAGGTAAATTTGAGGTCCTTTTATGTAGTTTTGCTCCTACAGGTCTTTTACTGTTTTGACCACTTCCTTCTCTACTTAATACTTTATTAGGTTGCTGGCAAGTGTGAAGGCTATTCCTGTTCCTTTAACTCTTTATTCTGGAAACAAAAAAATCCTACCTTAGAACTGACAGTGGAAAGAGGCAATGATATGTAGGCCTTGGAGCAGGCAACAAGAGAATGTCACCAATCTAACCGCCAAAGTATTAAAATTACAGTAATAATTCCACATGCGAGTACTGCTGCTAAAGCTGTTGCACTGTGGCTTAAAACATTTAAATTTCCCCCAAGTTAGATACTTGTATTTAAGGCCTTATTCCAGAATCCTCGCTGACATTATGCAGATGACCACAGATTTCATTAAGCCATGTAAAGAGTTTTACAGAGCTTGGATTACTCTTATCACAGATCTTAACATTGTAGTTCATTTCTTTTTGAGGAGAGTTGTTCTTCACTGCTGGACCTCTCTTTGAACTTTATTCTGTGTATGACTCAAGGGGACAGTTTCTCACTTTCCTTTCTTTTTGTCTTTTTCAGTTACTACATTTTCCATTTTCTTCCCTTCTTTTGCAGAAGCACAGCTTTTATTCATTTCTCCTCAGACCTTTCACACTCCCCTGTACCAACTCTCAGATTCCCTACCCAACAGGAAGCTGCATTCTGATGAAAACCATCTGTTGATGACAGCAGAGTGCTGTGGGAATGCAGAACAGAGGATGAAGCATTGCAGGTGTCTACCTTAGGCTGCACATCTATCCTTGTTAGCTACTGCTTTTTTACCTCCACTACATAAAAGACCAGATCAGCAACAGAGCACAGAAAGATGTTGCTTTTAAGGGATCACCTGCTGTCTCACCTACAGATATAGCTGCAGGTTTTCAGCAGACACAATGATTCTGCAACTTTCTTCACCTCTGTCTTTGCCTTTGCTTCCATGAAAAAGCAATGAGCTACACTATAATGACAAAGTACATAGATGCACTTCCCACCTTCCCTTAAGGAGCCTAAGAAAAAGATGCCAGGAACAGTTCATATCCACACTGAATCCTCATGTGGCACCAAGGACAGAACACTTCAAAGCAGAAAACCCTCAGAAGCACAGTGCTCCTATATAACCTTAGTGCCTTGCCTGAAAAGTCCCTGGAGTCAGAAATGTTCTTTGGCTTGGTACTGTTTCCAGCTTTAGATCCCATGAGCAGAATAAGAACCAAGCTGCTTCTAAAGAGAGAAGAAACTCACTCAGTGAGTAATGAGGTATACTCACTTCTATTGACCCTGCTAGGCGTCCTGGTGTTCCCATCCAGAGATTGGAAAGGATGCAGTAGACTTCAAACCTATTTTAAGTTTTACGTGAAATTTGTCAAGGAAAAAATAATTTAGGAAGTATTAGAACTTAAGGGTTTATACCACGAAGTGGCCTTCCCTCTCCTTGGCAACTCCAGTCACTACAGAGTTACCAGCACAAACATGCACTACAGCAGCCTGTGCTGAAACAGGAAAGATGGGCAGCAAGTGCTACTTTCCCCAATATGACACTCACTGCAAATGAACTCTGAAAAGAGCTAACACAGGTACATAATAAAGCTGGAGACTGATAATGAGCAGAGCAGTAGAGTGGGAGAACAAAAAGCCAGCTTCTCCCCTCATCACCTTTCAGAGCACCACCCCAGCCACACAGCTTAAAGACAATCCAGGAGAGAACTATGATTACGCCTGCACAACACAGAAACAGCCTTCAAGCCCCACGTGTTTCAGATGTACTCCTTTAGAGCAATGCCCTTGAAAGGCTTGCACAGACTGTTGGGGGTTTTCTTCCAAGTAGATTTTTCAGAGGTTTATAAAATACCTGCTAAACCTTCAGTAAAATTGTCAGACAAGCAGGAAGACACTTAAATCTCATAGAATTAGCTGTCAAAGTTAATTGGATAGTTAGAGAAAATGATTTACTTGAAGCAGGTTACTTAGGTTCCTCCTTGTCTTGAGCTGATTATCTTCCTTCTTTGACTGTAGAGAGATCTAAGGGAAGCTCAGAACAACTTGGAGCAGGCATCTATTTTTCAGATACTGGGTTATTTGCCTCAGAAAGTAAATCGTGTTATCATATAACTATCAATATTGCAGGGACATTTTGACTCCACTTGCACTACAAGAGAGCTACAAAAGCCTGGCTGCTCTTCCAAACCAAACATGAGATACTAGACCTGGGAATTCACCTTTCCTAATGGGATTTGATTTCCTTGAAAGGAAGCTGGAGCTCTGTTGTATATTATAACAGAATCCAGAGATGGGGCAACTGGAAGAGTAGGATTGCATAAAATGCCACACATCACTCCTGACACTGAGCATGACTCTCCATCATATTTCACACAGTTTACCAGAGGAAAGTAATGTGGGAAAACCTGTCCACCACTTCTCTTCCAGAATGTGGCAGGTCTGCTGCTGTGCAGAAAATGTGATCATGATTTCACAGTTATGCAGCATCTGACAAAGATAATTTTCAAGTGTTTCAAAGAAAAAAACAAAAAACCACCAAAAAAATCCAACCAACCAACCAACCAACCAAAACAACACACACACAGAGAAAACCCAAAGAAAACCAAAAATCTTTGTTTCATGATTTCTAGTAGGTGATGAAACTAGAAAAAAAATTCTGATCTTCAGTTTGCATTCCGCAACATTTAGTAAAGTGTAAACTTCAGGTCATAACTGTCTCCTCCTTGACAGTGCTAAACAGGTACTCTTTCTACCATCTGTTCACCTCTTGTCAGAAAACTTAGAGAAGAGTACTTGATGCTTCCACCCTCCTGTCAAATTTGTTTGGAATTTGCTAGCTCAGTCAAAAGTATCTTAAGACTGATTCACAGCCAGAAAGACAGACCGTTTGGTTAGAGGCTTCTTTTCTCAAGGAAACCAGGGTTAAAAATTAAAGCTGTTTAGGATGAGAGGAGCATTCTTGATGCTTGAAGCTTTAAGGCTGATGATATTCAAAAGCTTGAGAGGCTCCAGTCCATCTGACAAGACTTTACATCCCATTAATTATTTTCACAGGAAGAGCTACTGTTCAAAATTTATCTTGTTAGTACAAGTTCAATACTTCGGATGACTACATTTAAAAGAAAAGAGACACTGTACAGACCAAAAGGAGATTCTAGAAAGTAGCTGTAACAATACTCAGTTTATACAAACCAAGTCTGGTCTTCAAGATTGAAATTCAAACTTTTCCTATCTTATTCTGTGCTAAATCTCTAGTATTTACACAATCTGTAATGGAATCATTGTTCCTCTGATATTTCTTAAAGCAAAAGTTTCTGCTGTCACACAAGTAACCCAGAAATTCCCTTTCCAAAAGGGGAAATTTCAGATATACCCTGTGTGTAAACAAGGTTAACAACATCAAATGTAAAAGTTCAAGAGTCTAAAAGTAAACCTGAGCTCCCAGTAAATCTGCATTTTTAAATTCTTGGGGATTTACTTTACCATGATCTTTGAGGCTTTAAACAGAAATATAAATGTTTTAAATTAGTAATCTTGAATACTATCAATAATCCCATTCTAGTCAAGCATCCTTTTGATGCTCAAAGGTCTAGGAGCACTCCCTATGAGTAAAGGCTGAAGGAGTTAAGCCTTCCCTCCCTGGAGAAGAAAAAGCTGAGGCAGAAGAAAAACCTCATCACAGTATTTTGGTACTTAAAAGGTATCTACAAAAAGGACAGAGGCTTTCTGTTCACAGAGAGCTGCATGGACAAACAACGGATAACAAATACAAGATGAAGTTTCATCTCAGAATAGGAAACAAATTTATTCTTACAGAAAGAACACTCAGTTGCTGGAATAACCTCCCCTGGGATACAGTAGAGTCTCATCACTGTATGTTTTCAAGATGTGACTGGATAAGGTGCTAGATAATTTAATCTAGGCTCCCTTTCTCACAGAAGTTTGGTCCAGAGATCTTTCGAATTCCCTTCAACTCTGAAAAAATCTAGGATCCCTGTTAATGAATGAAACTATTTGAAATGTTTCTGTGAATGTCAAGGCCCCTTAATAACAGAGTTTTGGCTCTCCAAGCAGTAAAAGCAGTTTAGTTTAGTTTAGTTTAATAAGCTATTTAATGGGCATTTTTATAACACACCCACGCCTGTGTATATGTACACTTACCCACATGTGTGTTGCATAGCTACAGTTAGTACCAGTTTTACTTCACAGCACATACAGCAAAAGGTTACTAATATTTAGCTTCATTCACTACTTCATCTTGAAAAAGCAGGCATAATTCCCCTAAAACTCACTGGAAAGATGTAGAATTTCAAAAGCTGTTTCACAGAGTCTGCAGAGTGCAGTTTCTTTGATTAGAGTACAACAGAGAAGGGTTTGCAATTCCTATACGGAAACATTTTGTGTATTGTCAGAAACTCATGATGACATTTCCCCAGCCGTGATCTTTATTTCAGCTACGTTTCAGATATACATTACCTGCTCTTTCTCTAGTATTTAACCTGTCTTTTGTGGCCACAACTACACGATAATTACAGAAATTTCTTGCGAGAAAGATGTTTAAAGGGGCAGATAGCAGAACTGCAGAAGAGAGGCACCACAGATATAGAACCACTAAAAATGGAAGCTGAAGGGAACAGCAGTGAACGGGGTGCTGCCAGGCAGAGTTCTACTATTAGAAAATATCAGCTTTCTTTTAAAAATAGCTCTCCTGCTGACTTACCCACCCAACCCTCCCTGCTCCCTCTCTAATTCCAGCAGCTCTGGTTATGCAGTTTCCTCTTCTTCCGCATATAAGTTGGCCAAAGCAAACCAATTGTTGCAGTTCATACACATAAAGGGAGAAAGCAGAATATTTTTGGATTATCTAGATTTTCATTGCAGACATTTTCCCCCTTAAGCACTTTTCAAAAATCTCCCTAGCATACTGGACTTTTTAATGGTATCACCTCAAGCACGCCATTCAATTCTGTAATCTATTCTGAAGAATGCTTTTATTGCACTTTTTTTTTTAAATCTAAAAATCTACTTCTGTAGACGCTACTCCCACAAACAGTGTTCTGCAACAAATTCTGGAGAAAATGTAACTCTACAAGACATTAATGGAAGGACTGCAAGGTCTGTGTTCTCAAGGAGGACAAAGAAAAAAAAACCCAAAAAATCCAGTATCTTTCTTTTAAGTTTATACCTGAATAGCAGATATTAGGTATTAGACCACAAAGACAGCTGTCTACTGGACCAGTATCCAGACATACAGGGTTTCAAACAAAACCATCTTAGAGGGGATTTTCTGACTTTATTATGACATAAATATTTCTGTTCAGATCCACCTTCTAGATGATTAATTCATTACAAGTACAAAAAAGAGAATGAAGAACTGAGTTTCATTCTAATTGTGTCTGGGACAGATTTAATTTTCATAATAGTATCTAGTAGGGGTCTGTGTTTTGGCTTTGTGCTGAAAACCATGTGGATAATATAGAGAAGTTTTTGTTGTTGCTGAGCAGGGTTGCACAGAGCCAAGGCCTTTTCTTAGACTATTCTGCCAGTGAGGGGGCTGGGAGTGCACAAGGAACTGGGAGGAGACACACCTGGGACAGCTGACCCTAAGTGATCAAAGGGTTATTCCATAACATGTGATGCCATGCTCAGCATATAAAGCTGTGGAAAGAAGAACAATGAAGGTGGAACAGTCAGAGCAATGATATTTGTCTTCCCCACTCACCATTACATGTGATGGAGCCCTGCTTTCCTGAGGGTGGTTGAACACCTGCCTGCCCATGGGAAGTAGTGAATGAATTCCTTGTTTTGGTTTGCTTGCATGTGCAGTGTTTACTTTTTCTATTAAACTGTCTTGATCTCAAAGTTTTCCCACTTTTACCCTCCCGGTGTGGAGGAGTGAGCAAGTGTCTTAGGTGGGGCTTGATTGCCAGCTGAGGATAAATTAAAAGAGGTAAAAAGGAAAAACAAACAAGAATGAACAGAACACTGTTGAAACATTCCTTTGTCAAAATAGTCGACATTTTGCTATAAAAGTAGGATGACAATTGAACAGATAAACACACCAGCCAACAAGAGCTGAGCTCTTGCAGAGCTGGTAGAGGTAGTTTGCAAATGGTTCCAATCGCATAGTGAAGTGTCCCTTGACCATATTTTGCACGGCTAAGGTGGGAGCAGAATTGTTCATACCAGGAATAGTTGTTGACTGACTAAGATGGGGAATAAGATATAATCAGTCACCCCTGACAGCCTTGGAACATCACTTACATTAATCATAACCAGAGTGAAATGGTGTCATTGTTACCAGACTTTTGAAAAACTGCAGTGGTTACCAACTCAGACTATGGCCTGGATGAAAATTGACTAATGACTAAAGCTAATCACCTTGAACTCTGTTAACAGCAGTCTTAGGGGAGGCCTTTCAAGCTCTCCTAGATGGCAGGAGGCTGTGCCAGCATCTGTTTCTGAGTGTGACACTTCTCAGAGATCACCACCTTTCAAGTCTGCAATACTTGGAGGAAAATCACCAAAAGCTGATAATAAGGCCTGGGCCAATATCCCCCACTCCTCCAGGCTCAACCCTTTGTCCACTGAGAAATGCAAAGGCATTCAATTTGAGTATTTCACTGAAGTCAAGGAGAATTTTTGACAGATATATTTATACATTTATATATTATATATCTATGTGTGTGAATTGATCCCTATGCTCTCTTGGAAGTACATTATGAATATTATTGTTTCAAATCTACAGTGACTTAATTACAATATATCCTATTGAGTCACTTTCTAAACATTCAATTCATCAATGATTAAGTGCTGGTTAAATCCTTTAGGCATAACTGTTGACCAGGTCTGGGACTAAGACTGGATCCAGCAACATCTAGATTCTTCCAGGAGTTCAGAAAGCAAGGAGTGGTGGGTGTGTCTATTCTGAACCTCAGGACTCAGTGGGAGGGTTTTCCTTATCCTTTACATCCCCATTCTCTGCCCTAAAGTGAATTTGAACCAATCTTCCTTTGCATGTTTCCTCTGTGCAGTGAATAAAACAGTGAACCTTGCCGTAGAGCCTTATCAAGCTTTCACAAAGTTTGTCAAAACCTGCCTTTGACAGTACTGTTGATGGTGATTCTTTAAGTGACCCAAACTACTCACTTGCAACACCTCCATCACTGACACAGAGGTAGGAGTTTGCCTGGCAAGTCCTTACCATGAACTTGTACTGCTAATGCTCAGAAATTTGATTTTTCACCTGAACAGGAAACTGTTCCACAGATAAAGCGTTCACCTACATCTCCAGACTACCCACAAACCCCTCCAGCCTACTACTACTCATGCAAAACCTTTCAAACTACTAAAGAAGACAAATCGGTTATCTCACAATGTGAGTCTTGGACTTAAAGGTACAGAGTACTTAAAAAAACCCTAAACTTGCCTTCCACTTTTAATCCACATTTATTTCATCTGTCACTGATAATCCTGGAGATCATACCACTTTATCCTCTTTTAAATCCTTCCTTAAAACCTATCTCTCCTGCAATACCTACAAATCTCTGCCAGATGGGACTGTTTAGACTAATGACCATTTGTAACTAGCTTCAGCAAATGCATCTTTCTAAACCTTCTCTCATTACCTGCTTTTTCCACTTTTAATCGGCTCATCTAATTATTCGTTGTCCATGAAATATCAAATTCAGATATCTCAATAGTTTCTTTTACAAATAGATCTACTCTAATAATTTCAAATCTTAAATAACTAGCATCTGGAGGCCTGAAAGGGTGCCTTGGAAAATGGAGGATAATAAGGAGGAAAAATTACTGTTTAGAGCATTATATAAGAAAAAAAAAAAGTCTAATTTCACACTTTTAATGGAATTTACACTTATAGTTAATCAACTCAAAAATAAATGAACACAGAACAGCATTATTGTTCTGGAGATTTTGGATGGTAGTTTTTCATTTTTATACTCTCTTTCTTTTTCCTGAAGGGTAGGCAGATAAAACAACGTGAGAGGAGCAGTACTTAATATGAAAAACTAAAACTGACAAGGGCTTCTCTCATAACTTTAAATAAGTCATGCAGAATAGCTTCTGCATCATAAAACATTGACACTCACAAGTCTAAAAACAAATCAAAAAACCCACAGGTTTTTCTTGCCTTATCCAGGGTTCAACAAAAGGCATGAGAGCTACTCACAGCAGCTTCATGCTACCACTCACATCTTTCTCAAAACTAAAAAAAATCTTCAAGACATTCATAAGTCTTAAACCATTTTTGTAATGATATTTTATTAAAATAAACCCAAAAACCAGAAGACCAAAATCAACACAACTTTATAAAAAGATTATTATCCTCAGATAGGCTCATTCAAGCATAAGCAGCCCTTATCTATGCAGTTCCTCAGGATGATATTCACTACCATCTTTCTCTTCCCCTCCCTCCTCAGACACACAAACTTCTTTCCTTTAAAAGTACTACTCTCTTTCAGTCACACACCAGAAATCCAGTGCACACTAGTGGCTATTAAAACCCTTCTTATATCCTGCTGGGAGAGCAACAGGCGCTAACTCTGAACTTTCAGGTGGATCCAGTTGAGCTCATTTGAAAACAGTGCCTGTGCTACAAGGGATTTTCCCATTGCAGGCTGCAAGTTCTGGCCTCCAAGAATTATTACTTTGTACCAGTATCACTGGAGGACATTGAAAGTAATAAGATTTGTGTGTGGAAGAGCAAGAGGACAGATTTACTCTGTGTTCAGAAACAGCTTCTATCACAGATGTGGAAATACTGGGCTCTGTGGTCATGTGTGATGAATCTGCCCTTGCCCGGGCATGTCCAGGCCACTTATTACAGATTAGTGGGTAGATGTGTCTGGTGTTGGGTTTCCAGTGCCAGGAGTAGGCTCAGGGCTGGAGACAGACCCGTGAGAAGGACACAGCACATACCTCCAGGCAGCACACAGGGGCTGAATAGGCAATGAGGAATTTCTCTTCTAGTTTCAGCTGCACTGCTGGTCCCAGCTGCAGCCCTCATAAAGGATTATCTCATAGAATCAGAGAATTAGAAAGGCATTTAGGTTGGAAAAGACCTTCAGGATTGTTGAGTACAATGATTAACACAGTACTGCTGAGGCCACCACTAGACCACATCCCTCAGTGCAACATCTACATGTCTTTGAAAGACATCCAGGAATGGTGACTCCAGCACTTCCTTGGACATCCTGTTACAATGATTGACCACCCCTTTAGTTTCCTAATATACAATTTAAACCTCCTGTGGTGCAACTTGAGGCCATTTCTTTTTGTCTCATCACTTGTTAATTGGGAGAAGAGACCGACCCCTACCTGGCTGCACCTTCTATTCAGGTGGTTGTACTGAGTGATCAGGTCTCCCCTGAGCATCCTTTCCTCCAGGCTGAGCCCCCCCAGCTCCCTCAGCTCTGCTCCTCATCAGGCTCCAGACCCTTCCCTTCAGCTCCGCTGTTTTTCTCTGGACACGCTCCAGCACCTCAATGTATTTCTTGCAGTGAGTGGCCCAGAACTGGACACTGGATTTGAGCTGTGGCCTCACCAGTGCCCAGTACAGGGGCATAATCACAGCCATGGTCTTGCTGGCCACATTATTGCTGATAAAGGCCAGGTGCCATTGGCTTCTTGCCCACATGGGCACATTCCTGGCTCATGTTCAGCCGATTTTCTTCTTCTGAACCATTCCTAATATGCAAAAGATGCTAATATTACTTATTTTCCTAATGCTTGCAAGACACTACCTAAGTGTTAAATATCTGATAGTGACAATAGCAACAGAAGTTTACCAAAAAAATGAAATAAAGTAAATGGATCAATTTTGTGAACTTTCTTAGATTTTCATGATTTAAAGTGTTCAATGCTGTTGTTTTCTCCCCCAAGCTACAGTTCTTTAAAACTTGAGTCATTAAGTGAGAGTAAGAAGAGAGAAAGTAATTTCTGAACTCTCCAGATAATGCTAAAAATTTTAAAGTGAATTAAAAGCTCAAAAAAAATTAAGGTAAAAGGTATCTGGACCATCAAAGTAGAAATTCTCAAACCCTAGTTCTTGTGTATCTATTGGTTTAAGGTTGGTTTTGTTTGTTTTTTGGGGGGTTGGGATTTGGGTTGTGGATTTTTAAGTGTAGGAGTTTTAAAGTCAGTTTTTTCCTTTGGAGAGTGAGGCTAGGGAAAGGGGATTTTATGCTTTATAATAACTCCGCATTATCAACAACCTGAGACCTGTATGAAGATTTAGAATTCCATGGAGGCAGAGAACAGAAGGAATAGAAGTAATATGAAAGAGAGAATAAAGATTAGAGCAAATATTATAAGGAATTGGCTGATTCCTTTCTGTGTACTCTGCTAACATCCAACTGGCAAAAAGCCTTCTAGCACATGAATGGGAAATTCTGCCAGAGGAAGGACTTTGCAACCTGAGTGAAAGAAGCCAGAGGCTGTATTAAATACAATAGGTTGAAGGCAGCAGATTTGAAAACTGTTCATAAAAAGAGATTTTAATCCTCTGTATAGGGACATATTAAATCAGTTAAACAATAATTTTTGGTTGAAAATGCAGTTCCAGCAATATTAAAATGTTTTACTTTGCTCCTGCATGACTTGCATATACTCAGGTGAATACAGGATGCTGTTAGCTTGTATTACAATTCCATCTTATGGATAATTTTCTGAGTCAAAATACTTCTGAATATTTCACTCCACACAATAGTGGGGTTGTGATTTTCACCATAATTTAGTACAAAAGTAAATTTAAAAATGTTGGAATTATCTCCAGGTACCTGTTATGTAACTAAAGAGGTCAGAGGACTACAGACAAAGGGAAAGGGCACTGTTGGAGCTCAGCCTGTGTTTTCTGTCCCAGGCAGCTTCCCACTTTCTCCCTCCTCTCTCCTTATCTCCTTCTAACCCCACCAGTCCCCAGCCCTAATCTGTCTCTGTGCATGGTGTGCCCTGGGGACAAGGTGTGATACTCCTGCTCAGGGGGCAGGGACCTGCAGGATGGTCCAGCCAAGGTGCAGAAACAGCAAATTTTGGAACACAGGACAAATGCTGACATGGGATTTTTGACAGACTGGGAATTGTTATGCGAAATTTAAGAAACATGGGAGGTATATCTGCTGCAGAGAGGATGGAAGGTGAAACAGCATGTTCCCCTTTGCAATGAAATTGCTAAACTCCTTTGTGTGAAATTTTCTGAAACACCTGTGTGAGCATGAGATCGAGTAAGAGAAAAGGTATGTGCCTGAGTAGGTTTGCCAAAATTACAAGCAACTGAAAAAGTGATCTTTTAAGGGAAATTACCAAATGTTAACAAACACATAGCAATGATTTTAAATAACTACATTTGTTTGCAAAAATCAAGTTTTTTTTTTCTAAAAGGATCACATTTCAAATGCTGAGTAGAATTTTTTTAAAGTTATAGTGGCACTTGCAACAAATATAGAGAGTTTGTAAGAGGCAATTGGATTTTTTTTTTCAGAAGTGGGGGAGAGCACAGGATTGAAGTTGTTCTAGACAATAGGGTTGTTTTTGATGTTGATTAATTGATTTCTAAAGACTGTGTTAATAAGAAATTCAATTGAGCACTTAGCCACAAGTGGAGTTATATAGGTTAGGTGTAAAAATGTTTCTACCTTTCCTTCCAGCTACAATTAGTGAAAAACTTCCATGCTCATGGCTTAATTTCAATGGAGCTTTGGAAATATCTGCTTCCTTACTGAATTTCTAATAATTTTCAGATTCAACATCTAATTTGTCCTTAGGACTCGGGAGGCCTGATCTTGTCTAGTCTTTTTTTCTTTCTTAACACGATTTATGACAGTATGGGCTGTTCTGGCAGCAGGCAATGTTTTCCAATGGGCTATGGGCCATGGGCTTTTTATGGGCTGTGACCTGAAGGCAGTGAATGTAGCAATAATCTGGTGAAGTAAAAGTTAGACTCCTAGTGATGTGTTTTGTATCAGAAGAGAAAAGCATCATGTAACTGATTCAAAGAGGAAAAATCACTACAGAAGTTAATTATAACATGTGAAGTTTATTATAATAGGGACAGTGCATGATATGAAAAGTGCTGGCATGCTATTTTTTACATATGGTAAATGTAAGAGAATGAGACAATGAAACAATTGGCTTTAAAAGGCTGACAAGTCTATAACCTTCAGCCCAAGGACTGAGTTGCCTGTTATTCCGGGTTTGATTTGTTGCAGCACAACCCCGTGACCTTGGTGCAGTTTTACTAAGGAACTGTTGTTGGAAGGGAGGTATGTCAGAGCCACACAACATAAGGCAAGCTAAAACCTAGACAGACAATTGAGAAAACCACAGTTAGCAGCTCAGTGGCTTGAAAGAAAAAAAACACTGACGTGAAAACTTATTTGAAAACCACTTATAAACTGTAGGAACAAGAAATGCCGGCAACTAATGTGCAGCAGCATCAAGAACCAACCCTTTTCAAAGGACAGTGAAGGTTGATCCTTGCCCACTTGACCAAAATCAGCCTGGGCAGCAGAGGCTCACCAGATGTCTCACTGGTGGTAGTGAGCCTATTAATGCTTAGCTTGATACACAGACACAGATGGTTTGGGTTATTAATAGAAAAATCATGTGTTGTATTCTAAATTTTGTGTCTGTCGATCTATCTATCTATCTATCTATCTATCTATCTATCTATCTATCTATCTAATCTCTTTCTTTCAAAGTGTTTTTGTATAAGGTAAAAATTTTGTCCATATATTAAAAGTAACCCTAAGAAAGAGGATTAAAGCTGAATCATTGAATTATGAGATATTGGTGAACATTGTTGGCTAAATGCTACAAATGTATGTCTCAAAAGCACAGGCATAATACATGTATGGTGCTTCACTGTTCAATTGCTTTTTTACAAGTCATTAGTTTGAAGAAAAAAGGTATGTCTATAAGATTATAGAATCAGAATGGCCTGGGTTGGAAGGGACCTGAAGATGATTTAGTTCCAATTCCTCTGGCATGGGCAGGGACAGCTTCTACTAGACCAAGTTGCTCAGAGTTCTCCACTTTTAACATTTCCAGGTATGGAGCATCCACAGCTCCTCTGGGCAACCTGTGCCAGGGCCTTGCCACCCTCACAGTAAAGAATTTCTTCCTAATATCTGATCTAAACCCACTCTTAGTTTGAAGCCATTCCCCCTTGTCCTGTCACTACATGCTCTTGTAGAAAGCATAAGAATTGCAGAAGAATGACAGAAGAAATAACAGGAAAATCACAGTCCCTCTCCATCTTTCTTGCAGGTTCCCATGTAAGGAATTGCTTGATGCTATTAACTCAGTATCAGATGTTACCATCCTACTGAATTTTTGTAAGCATACATTTTCCTTTTAGTATATGAAAAGTAAAGTTAAGGAGGAGGGAAAAAGAGCTTCTGACTGTAACTGTAGATAAGCAGTTGGACAGCCTGCCAAGGCATGTTTGAGAGTTGTCATCAGTGGTTTGTTCAGTGCTAGACAAGACACCACACACCCAGGATGTGTGTAAGCCACCAAATCAATATCTCTGCTGAGCTGAGCTAGGTGACTCACTAGAATGACTTTCCAACTGAAATTATTCTACTTTAAAGAGTAAAATTCATGAAAAATTCAAAACTCAGAACCATGTCTGTGTGTTTGTGTGTGAAATCATAACTGGTCCATACTCATAGTCTTCCAGTAGGAAAGCAGTTATATATATGTGATGAAAGAATGAAGTGGCAAATAAAAAATCCTGCAGGAAATTAATTTCAGTTCAGTTTTCTCAAAGGACTCTGTTTGGAATTTTTTATAGCTGTTATTTGCTTGTTTTCTTTTTCTGTTCTCCATTTAATACACATTATTTAGACAAGTAATTAGCTGGAGTTTGGCTTAAACAAAAACCTGTTTATCAAAACATTGTATCATAAAAGAAAGCTATAAGACAAAGAATAATGGAATGGAGAGAGAGTGAGAAATAGTGTAACGTGCAAGAACTATCTCTAGGGAGGTTAAATATAATCCTAATTAGTGAAAAACATATATTTTACAGCCATATAAAATAAGTGATCTCCATTCTGTTCTTCTAGAGCAGTTCTCAAATCATTAAAAGCAAAAGAGAATTTGTGGTTTTCCCTTTTTTCTTTTGTTTTTTATTTTTTTTATGGGAAGTCTCATTATTGGCAGAGTCAAAAGCCAAATTAAGGATTTTTATGAAAATTGAAGGAAATATCTCCATATTAAGAGTAAAGGTTATATTTCATTTTTCCTCTGGAAATTGTGAGCTTCAGTCCTAAGGGCACTCTATGGATTGTTGCATGAGTATCAATAAACTCTTCCCCAAGCACTCTGTGAAGTTTTGGGTGCCACAATATAAGAAATGTATTAAGCTATTAGGGAGGGTCCAAAGGAGGGCAACAAATACGATGAAGGGCCCTGAAGGGCCGCATGAGGAGCAGCTGAGGGCACTTGAAATCTTCAGCCTGGAGCAGAGGAGACTGAGGGGAGACCTCATTGCAGTTACAATTTCCTCACGAGGGGAAGAGGAGGGGCAGGCACTGATCTCTTCTCTGTGGTGACCAGTGACAGGGCCCAAGGGAATGGCCTGAAGCTGTGTCAGGGGAGGATTAGATTGGCTATCAGGAGAAGGGTCTTCACCCAGAGGATGGCTGGGCACTGGAACAGGCTCCCCTGGGAAGTGGTCACGGCACCAAGCCTGACAGAGTTCAAGGAGTGTTTGGACAATGCTCTCAGGAACATGGTGGGATTGTTGGGATATCCTGCACAGAGACAGGAGTTGGACTCAATGATACTTTTTGGTCCCTTCCAACTCAGAATATGCTACAATTCTATAGATTAACTACCCCAACTTAGTTAAACATGTCAAGAAAACTATCCAATATATTGTTTTAAAGTCATTATATTCCTGTATTGTGAATTCCGTGATTGCCACGATCCCAGAAGTGGAAGGGTGGGAAAGAATTAAGTAGTACTTTTAGTGTTGTTTACTTTTACCAGAAGATGAAGGAAGAAATAAATTTTTATTTAAATATTGAAAATTCTCATAGGGCCTTTTCTTTGATCATTCACAACAACTGCAATTTTCAGAACACCCTGTCCTTTTCTTGCAGTTCTTCCAGCGAAATCCTAAGAGCTATTTATCAACCAGGTTGTTTTCATAACAGAAACTGAAAGTTTTTTTAAAACTTTCAATAGCGGAAACAGTAATATATGCTAATATGTGCTAATTCACATCTTTATACATACAGAGAAAATCTCAGCTGAAGAAATTTAGCAATTTTCCAGTTAAATTTTAAGTATTGCTCATTGTTTATGTTTAAGCAAGAATTCTCTTGATATTTCTTGTTTTTCAGTGATTTGGTTCCCATATGCACATCTTGCTGTCAAATTTATTTTAAAAATTCAAGTTTTAATCCAGAACCTGAACACAATTTAAGGCCTTAAGGAGTATGAAAAAAAAAAAAAATCTAGAAGTGTTACTATTGATTGATTTAGTTTATTTTTAATGCTTGGCCTAAGCTACATAGGATTTCACAAACCAGTGTTAACTGTGTACGAACAACTTCTTTTTCCACTTCCTCTCCAAGAGAACTTCTGTACTGCTATTCAAATGCTCTCAAGAGGAAAAGTTTAATTTACAAATTCTTAATAACATTAGAAATCAGAAATATCAATAAAAACTATTACTTTAAATTCTCAGCTAGTTTCTTCTTTCCCAGATAATTTCATGTCTTAACCTTGATAACGAAAACAGGTGAATCTTTTCTAATGTTGTTTGCAACTGGTTTAAATTTCGTTCCAATTTTTTACCCCATTTACTCAGTCCTCTATAACTGCTCTGGGAAAGCAAATGAGAAATGTTTTCATTAATCTTAGTTTCTGATTACCTTTACAAAAACTAAATTCTAGACTCATAAGCATAACATTTCTAGACTCATAAGACTACTTAATTTCTGTTGTTCTTATCCTTGAAGGCTGCTGAACACTTCGATTAGCACTTACCTGGACTCTTGCTAATTTTGAACATGGCCACAATGTAATACATTATGAGAAATGTGAAAAGCACAGTTTTCTTTAGTTGCTATGCCACTCAGACCATCTTCTACCATGAGGGAACTTGATTACAAGTACACTGAATTAATGGGAAATACAATATTATTGCAGAGAAATTGTTTCTAAGTGGAATATTACCCCAGGAGATTTTTAGATTAAAACCTGAGAATAAACTTGGAGGCATTTTAATATCTGTAAATTGGACAGGACTGTGTGAAAAGGGGTAAAGGCATTATGTTTTATGCATCTGGACAAGATTTAAGATGTACATTTATGCAACGTTACTCTTCATAGACCTACAGCTGTGTCACTCTCAAATTTTCAGAAACTAGCTTTGACACCAGCAAATTCCACACAAGACAAAATTCAGCTGCAAATGAGCTTCTTTCCATTGCAGAATTTTGGTAGGATCATCAGAATAAGCTAGGATTAGTGTTTGACTTTGGTTTTTAAATGCTGTAATACAAATTAAACATCTCCCATCTCGACATGATGGTCCAGATGTTATGTCCAGCTCAGGGAGCCGCTCAGCCATCAGCTGGTAAAAAGCCAGAAGTATTAATCTCCTTGCTCCATTTATTATACACTGCCTAAAAATCCAATGCCAGCCCCTGGTTCAGACATGCTTTTGGCACATCCCAGTTGTAGATCTCTCTAGAAGGAATATTTTACCCCTAAACTAATTAGAAATTCTAAAACCTTTTAGCTTTTCAAGCACACTGCCACCACTGACCCTACAGAAGGCCACAAGCTGTTGTGAAGACTTGGCAATCCCTTGTAAAACCTAAAATAAAAGCTAGTTGTACATGTTTCAGGAACATGAAGGCACGGTTTTGTAAGCATGTGATACTGCCCAAGGCATGAAAGTCAGGTATGTTTCATGCACTGAAGAGTGAGTGGATATTGTGTTTTGTAATGGCATTCTTAATTGATTTTCAGTACCACGTGGCTCCTTGTAGATCTGCAGAGCAGTAGCATGGCAAAAGGCTAGAATGTACTAAGGTTGTTTCAGTGGTGATTTTATTTGGCTGGCAAATTTAATTTCTTTTTCCTTGGATAGTGGATTTGAAATGCAACCTAAGTTCAGTCATCTTCATCAAATCCAGTTATGCTGAGAGTGAGACTTATTAAGCATTTCATGTAATATATGCTGGCTTAGGTCTGTTATGTCATTTATCTTTACTTATGAGCAGACCTCAGAACTCACTTGTGGTAATGTCATTGATGATTTATTAGTCTTCTCACTTGTGAAGATAAATGCCATATCAGACCTCAGTCATCATCCCTTCCTTCTACATATAAATCCAGATTTAGAACAGAGAGTGAGAAAGAGAATAAGGGAATATTCCCAAGTGGTTTGCGGTTAAGGGATGTCGAGCTTTCTGTGGTAGATATTGGACATTTACTTTAATAAATCTTGTTGTTTGAACATTTCTTCTTTGACATATCCCTTCAGGCAGATGCCACTGAAATGTTCAGGTGCTTCCCTTCATGCTGCACAGAGATTTTTTTTCTAGGAACGCCAGCAGTGATTGGTAAAAGCCCTTTTAAAAGCTTTACCAGAGGAAATACCTGGCAGAGAGGTACATTTGTCAGATCTATAGAAGGGCAAAGTCCCCATTTTGAAATGAAACCTGAATACCACTTACGTGTATCTTTGGTCCAATTTTATGGGCTTTCATATATCACTCAAAACTCAAAGAAAGAACAGTGCACAAAGTAGAACAAAACAAGACTGAAGACTGAGCACCATTCTGGCTCATTTCTAAGCTTCCATGGACACTGTGTTACAAAGGATCACAAATCAGGTAAATCTGATTTTATCTTTTAAATTTTAAAGGCTGGGATCATTTCTTTAATGTACAGGATATAATACCCAGATGAAGCTAAGCAGTTGTGTGACAGGCTGAATTAGAGTTATTAGAGATATGCCACTTGCCTTGATGCAGATCTATAGGAAAGGGATACGAATTGTGTCATTGTAATTCAAGTCTTCATGAATTACTTTTAACAGCTGAAGAGGTTTAGATTATCAGAGCATCTGCTTTGTGGAGTGACTTTCTGATGAAAAAAAACCCCAAACAACAAATAATCTTCTTGAGTGTGCTGTTTTTCTTTGTGATGGTAAAAGGCACTTAGGGTTGGTCCACTTTACTTGTCCTGGTAAGAACACATCATGAAATCTGAACCCAGAAAGAAGCTTGATTTCTGTGCAGAAACAGCGAAATTGCCTTCCAGAAGAAGGCTGGTTGTGTTGACAGCTATCATGTAGCATCATGACAGGTAAGCTCACTAAGGGCACTCACACCTCCACTCTGGTTGTCTCCTGTAAGCACAATGGTTCTTAAGGATTTAGTTTTCCTGCATTCTTTCCTCCTGCAGGTCCCAAATTTGATGAACTCCTAGCCATGCTTTTCTGCTCTTAGATGTTTTCCAGAGGGAAAGAACGCAAAAAAATAAGAGTTTTTTTGGAATCTGTTTATTATGAAATGGACAAGGAATAGTTTAAATGTATATGCTTGTGTGCTTGCATAAATAAATAAATAAATAAATAAATAAATTAAATAAACATGCACACATATATAAAGGCACACCATGGCAACATAAAACATATTGGAACACTCATCCTACATGTTGCAGTCATATCTTTCTGGAACTTGTAGATATCATCCCAAAAGGAACAGTACCTTTACTAGTTGGATTGCAGTTAACACTAAACATTTCTAAAGAAAAAGAAGCCAACACACGAATATAAATGCCTTATGCCATATGTCTGTCTCAGAGTTAATATGATTTATGGGGTTTTTGGACCACAGTACAAGCTCTTCACAAACTTTTCTTGCCAGAGAAATGAGTTATATTTCTCCATTTAATGCTGCTGGGCCAAAAGGAAGAGAAACATGGGGTGAGGATGACTTTTATTTGGAGTACACAAGATCTGCCCAGAGTTATCATGCTGAGCTTTATAAAACACACAGTCCTCATTTCTCATTGTTCCTTTAGAGGAGTTTATGGCTATCTGCCATAGCTCCCCTCAGACATAGGTGTTTACTCCAGGAAACCTGATATTAGAGAGAGATATGCTAAACCAGGAGCCAGGAGTATCTGTGCCTAGAGACTGGCCCAATTTTTTGCAAACACAGATGTGTAGAGCATGTGGTAGGGTACCCTGGTGAGAAAGACTTGGTGGAAACTTCTAAAACTGGTAGAAGCGGTATGGGAGCTGTTAAAATGGGGCTTACTTCTGAATCGTACAGAAATTTTTCACTGTGGGCAAGCCAGCTGGCCCACCAATATTAAGCACATCCTGAGAACAAAGGTGGAATGGGAATGTGTTAAACCAATGGCTGTATTTCACAGACAAACAAAAAACCAAACAAACCCAGGGATAATCACCTAACATAATTTCAGCTTATTTTTGCATAAAATAGCTCTACTTGCAAAAATAAGATTTAATTTTAGATTTTTGGGTTTGCCAAATAATATCAGCATGAAAAAATTGCTGCTAGAAGTGAGGCACAGGATTTGGCTTACTTTGGGTACAGTCCAGAGATTTCTGTTTCACAAACAGCTGATGATCACTCAGCTCATCACAAGCTCAGGAGAGATACACTATTTATACTATGTGCAGTATAGAGATTGCTTCAAGAGCAACTGTGCCATGGAACTATGTAATTCCTAAGAAATTGAATGGTACCCTGTTTCTGGAAGTTTAGAAGGACATCTAAACACCTGTTTTACAGATAGTATCCCTGTGGTTTAATTCTGCTATTAACAAATCAGAAATCTGGTCAGTGCTTCAGGGGAGTAAAGCTGAAACACTGACAGGAAAGCATAGTGGGTTATTCAAAATATCAGCTCAGCACTCTGCTTCTGCCTTACACCGTTGTGCTCTCTATAAAAATATGTTAGAAATGGTGCAAAAAAAAAACCCTAAACAGAATGCAAACATATGTTCAGATGGAGAATCTCATTTCTTTTTGTCCTCAGTCTTTTAGACCTTCCTGAGAGCTGCCTGAAAAAATTCAATGTCCAAATCAAATCTCTCTCCATAATGCTGACATTGAATTGAATCACCTCAGAAACATAGCACTGATTATGTTATGATTAAAAATTAGTCCTTGTTACAGCATAAGCCAAGTCAAATCCCAGTACTGTGAGTGCATAACTGATTTTTGCAAGCTTATAGGGATTTAGACAATGCTTAAACCACTATGTGTATTTATATATAATGCCATTTTTTTCTAAAAAAATTCACATAATTTTATATGACACAAAACTAATTTCAGTGCAGAAGGGAAACTTACATTCATCCTTTAGTCTTGTAACAGAAAAAAAAATTGCTTGTTTCTTTGATATGGTGAGATCCATAACACCTACAACCTCTAAAGGGCCACAATATACATCAAAATTCCTTTCACACTGTCTAAATATATCCGGGGTGTGCACAGTAGAAGTTAATCTGGAATGAATATTTTAGTTAGCATGCAGATAAATAGGAACTGTATATATTAATACCAGGGAGATCGCCCAGCACCCTGTGCTAGTACTATGTATTTGCTATTCAGGAAATACAAACAAACAAATAAACTTGTAGAAGAAAACAAACCTCTCTTCCAAGCTTTTCATGCAGTGAGTTTGGCTGAGGAACCAAAACACAGTTGTCTGAAGGTTTCCAGGTGAAAGCAACTTTTTTCGGGATGAAATTACTAAATACTGCACAGCATGAAAAGCCAAGAAAAGAGAAATTATTTCCAGTTTGTGGAAGTGTTCTTTCAAACAGAATTTTCTCAGCCCACATCCAATCCTGCATGTATGGACACAAGAAAAAGGGAGTGAGGCATCCTCTTGTCCCCTCTTGTTGTCGTTCAATTAGCCAACTTATCAGAAATGTTAATGAAGTACCAATACTGAGATACATCCTGTTGTTGTTTCAGGGAGAAAACAGGAGTTTAATCACTGTCTTGTCTCCAGTGCTAGCTAAAATTCTAATAGATTTCATATATTACATTACTATCTCGCATGTCATGCTCTGTGTTTGCTTGGGGTTTTTTTCAGAGAATGGTTGGATTTCATCTTGCAAAACAATGCAACCAATGGTAGTAGAATGTATCTTCTCATACCAAACAGTGCAGCACTAGGAATAGCCACACACATTGAGTTTTGGTTTCCTGTGGCTGAATCTGTTTATTTTATCTCAGGAAAAGGTTTCCGTTTGCATACCTATTCTATGTGCTTATTATTTATTTTGCATGGAGTGGCAAATTCAGCCTGGTCTGTGTATAACTGTGTGTAATTGTGTCTTTGTGTATAAAAGCCTAATTCAAAGCTACTTCAACTGAGTAATGTCAGGCATGAGCTGCTCCAATAATACATATTACGTTATGGATATATTGATAGAAAAAGATGACTATTCAAGACTTTAGTGCCCCTTTATTTCCCTTCTTCAATAGATTTATCTAGAGGACAGAAATCCCTAGATTAGATTTTGCTATATATATTGAGTTATCTGTCTACCACAATAATTTCACTTTTCAGATGTGGTTTTGGAGATGATTGCTGCATCATGAAAGGAATCTGTATCTTTGCTGACTAGGTAACATAAAGGTATCACTCAGGGTACTACAGCCCATTGGAAAAGCAGCTATTTGATCAGACAGCTGGAATTGCAAAGAGGCTGACACAGATCAGATATATTCTTTCTTTTTTTCCTTTTTTTTTTTCTGGAAGGTCTAAGGTAAGTTAGAAATTGTTCAAATACAACAAAGGCTTGGAAGTGGCAAAACGAGTTGTTTAAAAATGATTCACAGAAAGAGTGAGATTGAATTTTAACTTGTGCTGTGCAAGAAGGTTTGTAGTATTTGGTGTATCCATAAGATGAGTGAGGTCAGAGCAGGTGCACTGAGAAGGAAGACAGCTGGTGGCTAAGCAGAAAATAAATAAATAAATAATGAAAAAAGGTTTTTCACTGGGGTAATTCCCTGAATTTGCTCAAAGCACAGTTCCCGGCCTGGCTGAAAGAGAATCATAGGGGTCAGTATGGGTCTGCTCTTTTCAGCATGAGCAGGTACATGTACCAGCCTGAAGTGTGTAGGATCCCAGCCTCAGAGGGATGCTCCCACAGTGCTGAGTGCAAGTGAATCTCTGGCTACCGCTTTCCTTTGAGTCCCTGTGGCTGTGTTTACAGCAGTGTGAGTTTAACCATTGACCCTCCTGCTCCCATATCCTAGGCTGGACCAAAAGGAATTCTAAAAATTTCTGTTTAGGTCACTGATCTGTTAAAAATGCTACATAAATGTGTCTTCTTACTTCAGGGGTGTCCTTACATAACTAGTATCTCAATATAGCAAAGTTATTTACCTATACCATTGTTTTAAGGATGAGGTTTCTCTCCCTACTGTTAATTTTGATTCCAAGTCGTTGTTGTCTCCCCATCTGAATTCTGACTGGAATTTTGTTCTTGGCTAGTATGTATCACAGCTGAGTTTTGGTGGGGATCAGTGTAATTTAAGCTGGAGTAGCTCAAAGGCTGTAGACAAGAGCTCCTCCTATTTCAGCTCTATATTTCAGCTTCACTACTGTTGAAAGATTATACCCAATGAGATAAGTGCTGATTATAGAGCGTAGTCTCCCAGAAAACATTTTAGTAATATGAAACAATCATTGCCAACGGTATTTTAAATCTTGCCCCCAGATATTTTAAATGTAATCCTCTATAGAGAAGCAATTAATATTCCAAATGTATTTGATTCCTCTAAATAAGGTTTGGTGTTCCATGGTCTGGTGATCCTCTTGTCTGGGAAGTACCACGTTCTGAGGTCCGACAGCTTTCCCAGGATTATTCCTGCGAAGCATGAGGGAAAACTAAGATACTGTAGCAGATATGGATCTTTGATGCATCTGTTTTGGTGGCAGGGTACACACATAGAAGTTTTTTCTTTGGCTTAGCTTCATTATTTTTTAACATAACAATTTGACACTGAGGGCTGAGAAACAGTAATATTTAGGATTGTTCGTTTCTTTCTTTCTTTTTTTATATAAATCAAATGCGTAAACCAGTGACAAAACTATTTTCTCTTTGTTTTCTGTGGTAATTTCAGAAAGTAATTGTTGTTTGTATTTTGCAGCGACTTCAGATTAATAGCAAATATGCACCATCAATTTGCATTGAAACCATTGTTAGATAAATAATAATTACTTGGCAAAGTGCTTGCGGAAAATGCAAAGTCAATTAACTTGAGCGTTGTTCTACACTCAGCAGTAATTTATAAAGGTTCAGTTGGTGGGTTTTAATGGTATTTGGGTCTCTTCAAGCAGCTATAGCATGGAGCTAGCATTAAGTACTTAGAGAATACTTTTAAATCCTGTCATTATTCTCATGTCTTTTAAATGGTAAATATCTGCAATTTGATGGCATCCAGTAAGTGGAACTACTGCCACCAAAATGCTCTTCTTCTTTTGATCTGCTTATAAATGTATAAAGAGATGCACTTGCTCTTTTAATAGCACTGGGCCAGATCCTACTGACCCTTTAAGTAATTTTTTTCAGTTAGCAGGACAATGTTTTTCATGGCCTGAGAATGAGACAGTGCCAACTGATACCAAGAGAATTACCAAGATGTACACATTTTATGGGTTTTTTCAGATTTATATTCAGGTGAAGTTGAAATGTTATTAATTCATAGCACTTCTATAACAAACGTGGTGCCATTATCCCTCATAACTTTGTGTGTCTCACTAAGGTCTAGCTGTTTGGGGGGGGGTATTTTTCTTTCTGGGTTTATATCTTCATTTTGTGAGCTCTTCATGGTGAGTAGAGAAAGGGGAAGCAATAGGAACACAAAGAAGGTAGGGAAGAAGCTTCTAGGTTATGAAATCAATCTCTTGCAGCGCTATGCTATTCAACCCTTTAAAAAACTTACTCATTTTTCTTATAAGTATTCAAGTTCTTTTTGTCTGCATTATTTTCAGTGAAAGACCTTTTCCAAATCTGATAGGCAGGAAGGCTCAGAGCCCGTTTCTAAATTAAATTTAAATTTATTCATGCTCAGCTTATGTCTATTTGTTCTTGTGCCAATGTACTCCTTTAGCTCAAATGGTTATTTTCTCTCCCTTGTGTTCATTTCCCTGTTGCGTCTAAAGACAGCAATCCTATTCCTCCTCATCCTTCACTTTTCTAATCTAATGAAACAAGTCCTTTTGTTCATTTTTCATGAGGAAAAAAATCTTTTCTGGATCATCTTTTTCTGTACCTTTTCCTCTTCAAATTCACTGATCCATTTATATGCTCACTTTATTGGTGGCAGAGCATTTTTTTCCATGGTTCTTCAGCAGAATGGGGAGGAAGTTCTTACATGCTCCCTTATTTCCTACCTCTACTGTCTTCAGGTGCAAGTTTGCCTTTACTTTGTCTGCAAAAACTAGTAACCACAGTTGAAATCTAGAATGATTTCATCTGAAAAGCTCTCTAAATCATGTTAAAGGGCATAGAAAAACACCCACTGATTTTTGCTGTTTTAGAAACATTATCTCATTATGTTACTAAACAATTATGGGTATCAGAAGGCACAAGTAGAGACATTTATCCTCCCTTTGATGCATATGCAGGACTGCAATAAGGCCATTAGACTTGGTGAGATTTATGGGTGTTTATAATGGGAATAACAGGCCCCAGTGGGTGGCAAAGGGAGAGAAGGAGTCTGAACTCGAGATTGGAAGCCAACAGCTTGAGCTCTAATTAATGCTGAGTGAACATTTTGAAAAAAATAATGTGTTCAAAAATGCTGTGCTTTTTCCTGTTTTGTACATTATCTTCCACGCTGTCCTAAATATCAAAAATCTATTTTCAGTTTACCTCAGTTTGGAAAAAGCCATTTCTTTATAGGAAGAAAATGTTGCCAAAGCCGTTTCTGAAATTCTCAGTATTTCTCTGCCTTGTCAGATGTATCGAATTCTTTCTAAGCTGGGACATACTCTTGCTAAAAAAAATGGGTAAACTGAGTCTTTCCTGTAAAGTGGATGTAGGGAAGAAAAGAAGTTGGAGAATTGAGACCATAAAGGACATAAGAGCGTTTTTGGACCGTATCTTTCCATCTTTAGACAAAAATGAGATTTTTGGCTATGTAGCATGGGAGAACCCTAGATTTAATAACACTTGTCTTTTTTTTCCACAGATGTTCTGAAAGATATTGATGTGGTGCTTGTCTGGCAGACTTTGATTTCACTCGTGTCACATTTTTGACAAGTAATTAATTATATGCGTGCATGAATGTAACACCATTTTCGTAAGTTCTCATCTGGTCCTTTCTGGGCTGATGTGATTGCCTGTAGAGACCTGAATGCATTGCCATATACATCCTACATAAAATTTTATATGTTTTCTGAGAGTGTAAGTTTTAGCTCAACATTCACATCTTTTCCATTATTTATAATCAGTATTTGTGGATGTGGTGCAGTATTGTTTGCAAATTTTATACTAATATAATTCTAACCTTCTTTTCCATTTTGCAAGGTTGTTGCAATGGGCAGATGCTTGATTTAAGTCATTTGCCAGAAATTTCAATAATATTTTGTGTATATTGACTAAATTGATCTCTATTTTGTCTGTTTTGTCCCTATTATGGCAATTACTTCTATTTTGTTGTCAACAACAGTTTTTCTCTGTTTCAATGCCAGGGTAGTGGCTGAATAGTTGCAGAATTGTTCCTCATGGCTGACCGTCCTCTTTACCTCCCTGTATATGTCCCATTATTTCCTGTACAGCATCTGCCAGTTATACTTAACAGAAAAAACCCCTTCCTAAATTCCATCTTGTGACCTGGTGACCTTTTGGCCCTGTTTGCAAAGACTGTAGACATTTTACAGCTCTCTCAGCCTACCTTGTAGAGAGAGAACAGGTGTGCTTTCTCCCACACACAGTTTGCTTCTCTGTTTCCAGCAGCTGGCTCCAATATTATGTCTTTAATGAAAAATATCTTGCTAATATTTTGCTTAATAATTTTTGAGCTTGCATGCTACCCAGCAACAAAAAAAAAATTAGAAAATAATTGTAGTGGTTTAGTTCACATTTCTTGCTTTCTGTGAGATAGGAGATTTTGGAGGAATGCAAAGCAGGCTCAAAACTTAAAGAATATGAAAAAGTTTGTTACTAACAGAGTTAAGAGTAAAAAGAAATAATAAGAAATTAAAGCAAATTAAAGCAAAACCCCCTTTTCTCCAGCAACTCCCCCTCTTACTCAATTCTCACACAAAGGATAACAAAGGATGATTCTTGGTCAGCATTTACAGTTCTTTAAAGTCTCTCTACTATTTGAGGAAATAGAGGTCTCTTTTACTTCTCGTGGTTCCCAAACTGCACCAGCCACAGCCCCACACAGAAATCTGCTGCCGTAAAAAATATCTCTCCCATGGAAAGAAATCACAGTCTCTTCCACAGTGTTACCATGGGCCACACATGGGGTCTCATTTATGGATAGACAAATTCCAGCCTGAAAACAACAGCTCTCTTCTTCACAGAAATTTTAGAAGTCTCTCACAACCTCTCACAGCTCCTGGGTAACCTGGCGTGGTCACCTTTGTTTCTCTTACAGGCTACACACAGAATTCTCATCCCCCCATGTCTTTAAATGGATTAAAGACAAAAATAGTTTGTGATATTACAGTTTTTACCGCGGTCTGCAAAAAGCAGGTTTAAGCTGCGCGCGGAAAAGTGCGACTCCGCCCTTCTTTTCCTTGCTGCCACCTTCAGCTTCACTCACTTTCTCTCTGACCCTGAAGATGCCATGTTGAAGAGTGATCTTCATTGTTCGGGCTTTACTGTGGAGAAAGCTTTACTGTGGAGAAAGCCTCGCTCCTTTTATGCTGCTGGTTACCTGATGTTGTTTTGCAGTTCAGTATAGGCTGAGTTGCTTGCAGAAAGCTCTATCAGCTCCCGCTGGGTCTGCACGGGCCATGTGAGGGGGCGGGGGGTCCGTAAGTCCTCAGCAGCCACTCCGGGTTGTATTGGCTATGCAGCCATTATGGTTGTTCCTCAGCTGCCCGCAGCTCTGAGGGGGCTCTCCCACAGCCACCCAGGGGCCTGTGCCGGGGCGTCGGGGGAGGGGAGGCCCAGGGCCGCTCCGAAGAACGGAGCCCAAGGCCCACATTCCCCCAACTCCCCACAGGAAAGCCCAAACCGAAAGGGAACTTCCTGTGTCTCCACAGGGCTTAAATATGTATATTTCGATAACTGCTACTTGTTGAAAGATCTGTCCATCCCATGACAATAACTTACTTTTGGCTCACATTGTGGTTACAAGTTTTCATATCAGCATTTCCATATTTCTTTGCACTTACAGCAGTATTTTAAACCTTACTATCATTTGCTATCCCTTCCTGCCAAGGCAGGAAAGTGTAACTGTGACCATTATTTTCCATTTTACTTCAATTCTGCCATTTTAACTTTCTGAAGCTGCTAAATACTACGAAAATAAAATTTCTTCCACCAGGATAAATTAACCAGTACATATGTAGGTACTCCTCAGAGACATGAAGTTATAATATAACATATCTCTTTATAGCAAGATATATGCAGCTCAGAACTATAACTCCTCAGGTTTTTTTCATTCCATCAGGTTCTGGGCAGATTTAAACTGGTCATGTTTTTTAACACCTTGTTACAATTATAGATTTTATCCTATCAAAGCCATTGGGCATTATATTAATGCTATCCAGCATGATCTGCAGAATCGTAAATATCAATGATGCCTGACATACCTGTTTCTTCTACAAGAAACCAGGGACCTCATGGTGGATTATGTGTTGCACTAATGATTTAAGATCAAACCCAGTCAAAGGGAAAATATGTTCCCTATCTTGTTACAGTCAAAAAGTGTATGATTTCATTAGTGAGCATAAATGTATTTAAGGAACTTGTAGAAAAATTGCAGCTTAACAAGGCACTTTATGAAGCCTATGTGAACACCACTTCCAACTGACCCATGGTTTGATCTCTTAAAGTAAAAACTGTTCTCAGAATGCACGTTCTTTAGCTTGTACCTTAGTGCACATGCCTTGCTTATTTGGTTAGGAAATTACGGGGTTTGTATAATAAATTAAAAAATCCTCAAAACTGTATCAAATAGTTGCTGATTACAGTCTGATCTCTGTGATCAGGTGTATCATCTAGTTTGTTCCTAACCTGAAGTACAGATAATGCATCTATAATATTAAAGTTCTAGCTTTGCATCATAATCTTTTGCTTTAGAAAGAGCAGTCAGTAGGTAACACAGTGGAGAAAGTAACTTGGCCTTTCAGTGGTGCTGATAACAACTGAAGAGAAAGTGAGTTTGATTGCAAAACTCTGGATTCAATTAAACTCCTAGACACTCCACACCCTCCCAGACATTGGCATCCCTTAGCTGTTAATCAGCCTCTGCTCAGGGGAGGTCCAGAGCTGCATCTCTGTCAGAGCTAACACCCACCTACTCGGTAAAAACTCTCTAGGGCTTGTCTGTGCTTTGGTTTAGCTCAGTGATGGCGATCCCTCAAAAATATTTTTCCCGTGTTTCATTTCAGACCTGCCTACTGTGAGAGAGGTGTTCCAACACCACAGACCATAGTGCTGGTTCTTGTTCTGAACAGGCTTGTCCGATTATCTGATGTAGTCAGTCAATCACCAGTAAACGAAAAGTCATCTTTCCACTTATCTTCGAAATTTTTGTATAACTGGTTCTAAAGTCAAATAGGAAAGGAAAAAGCCTTGAACTTGGATGAAGTCAGATATGATACAATTCTTCCTCAGCAGCACATTTATCAAAAAGAGGGTCATTTTTATGTCTGAATGTCTAATTAGTTGAGTGCTAACAATATTTGTCCTCTGAAGATTTAGATGGCATTTTAGAAACCTCTTTGCTCTGCAAAATCTATGCCATGGCAGACAGCTTTACATTCATAAAAGGAACATAAGTTAGTAGTCTAATTAAAAGAAATTATGAATACTCTAAGTTACAGGAAGTCCCCAGGGTGCTTCATGCACAGTAGAATTCTTAGTGTATGAAGGAGTTCATAAGGAAGTTTCTCCAAATTAAAGATTCCCATTTGGGAATTGTACTACAGAGGAAGTCACTGCTCTGAAAAAATGGCATGCAGGTCTAAGAATGTAGAAATGTCCTTGTCAGTCCTTAACTCAGTTAAATATAGAAGACATGCTGGAAATCACTTTAAAAAGGCAAACCTTATAATTCTTCTTTCTTTTTTTATTTTAAATCTGCCAATTAGTTATTTGATTTTGTATTTTAGCAGACTGAATTTATCTTATCTTATTTTCCATCCAAGTCTTGTTTGGTACCATGAGTGAATTTAGGTTAATCTGGAAAATACTGATATCCCACTCTATGGGATATGATGGACATAAAACTAAAGTATAAAATTAATGAAAATGTGCCTTTTATTCAGCACAGTGTTGATGACTGACAAGTTCTGCAGGTTTTCTCCTTGCTAAACTGCAAGAGATGCATTCAGAGAGGCAAACCATGAAAGTGAAGTCTTGAGTTAGTTAGAGGATTGTGAGAAAGTGCGAAATCTGTCACAGAGATCTTGTGGCAGGTGCAGAGCAGCAGGAAAGAACTGGTTTCCATGGCAGACATGCCTGTCCATCTCTCAGATTACTGCTTTTCTGACCTCTTCAGTCTTGTAATGTGTTCTCCCCAGAGATCTCAGTAGTGCCAAGAGCTTTTAAGGTTAATCGTGAAATGGAGCAGGCACAGCTGGATGATGGACAGTAGTCTCTGACCAGGACCAGAGAAGACAATCTGGTGCAGCAGCAACTTGAAGCGACACAGCTGAACCTTCAAGACCTTGTTTGATAGAGTGATATCAACCAGCTCCCAAAGGCATTCAGGTTTTAGCATCCTGCTGACATCTTTCCTTCTGATAAGATTTTTTTTTTCTCTACTGCTTGTGTTTTGCTCTTATTGAGTGGTTCAGAGAACCATAGAATAGTATCACTAATTATTTAGATTGGAAAAGACTTCTTAAGATCATCAAGACCACCTATCAGCAGAGTGCTGACAAGACCATTGTTAAATCATGTCCTTCAGTGCCACATCTGCCTGTCTTTTAAATGCCTCCAGGAATGGTGAGTCCACCTCTTCCCTGGACAGCCTGTTACAATTCTTGACAAACCTTTTGGTGAAGAAATTTTTCCTAATATTCAACCTAAACCTTCTGTGGTGCAACTTGAGGCCATTTCCTCTCTTCCTATCACTTGCTACTTTGGAGAAGAGGCCAACACCCACTTTGTCTCTAACACCGACATTCTTTCAGCAGTGAATAGAAAAATATCTTCTGTTTAAGGTGAAAAATAGGAAAGTGCAAACCCACGAATATAAATGAATTTTTAAATTCCTAGAAAAGGATCTTATTTTAACCTTCTTTTTCCACTTCAGAATATGTTTTAGAATCATATTATAACTGAACCTCTGATTGAAAGTCAATACTTCATAAAACCAAGGGACATAAGGTAATAATTAAAGTAATTCAGCAGGCAATTGTTGCTGAACTTTTAAACTTTTACAAGGAGAAAAGCTATAAAGTACAAAGCCTGAGAAAAGGAGGGTGCAGTAGAATTACTGGAAATGTTAAGGATACAATTAAAAACTAGTTGACCTAAGGAAAGATGACAGACATAATTAAGCATGCTTTTTTTTTTGGTGTGCATACTGTTAAGTATGCAGTAGGATGGGCTTGAAAAGAATTACTTAATGATAGATTAAGAATATGTTTCACCTCCCATGGCAAAATTTTGCATTAGTTTCTGACTGCCCTCTGTCTGACTCCAATTTAATTGTGTGTCACTCTCTTTTTCCTACTTGCCTTTGACCTATAGATACAGCAGGAGGAATCACTTTGCCTTTAATGTGCCAGAAACCTCTCACTTTTGTACTGTATGCATTTTCCAGTGTAGCTGCGATCCATAAAGGCCATTGGCGTAAAGTGCAAGAAGACGTGAACGCAAATCATGGCAAGCAAATGAATGCAAATGATCTCTAATACAGAAATGTTCCATTGAAAATTAATATTATCTTATCTTTACATTACATTGTAAGAGAGAGAAAAGAATTTAAGGGAAAGGAAGATAGGAAGGGATGTGACTACAGCATTTTGGCCAGAGGCTTGTAAGTGTCACTGATTGCATTTTAATGTTGAGATTTTTATGCACTCAGAATATTAAAACTTCTATTACATTTTCAATTAAAAACTCACATAGAATACATGTTGTAGTAATAGCGTGCTCTCCGAAGAAATTGATGTATGCACATTCTGAGGGAATGAGAATGTTCTAAAGTTATAAACTGAGAGGTTTGCTTAGAGAATTAGCTATAGAACATCTTTTACAAACATCGTGGGACATTGCAGACTCTCATTACATTTTCTGTACAAAATTCCATTTCTTGAATAATCTCTGTCTCCAGGGCGAATATTCATTACCATTTAGGAAGGAAAGGTTACTCAACATCAAGTAAACAACCAGCCTCTTCAGAGAGAGAGCAGGGCACACTGAACAATGATCTAGAAAAAGATTAGGTTTGGGCAAAACTTGTGTGAAATTCCACCTCTGATGAAATCTCAGCAAATTTCTCATAAGCCCTAATGGAGTATTGAGTACTGTAAGTAAGACGCTGAAGTATTTCAGTCGTGCTGCATTTTCTACTCAGGGTTTTTGACAACTAGACTGCCTAATGAACAGACGAATTTTTGGGATGATGTTTGACATGAACTATGTTTCTTTAAATGGTAAGAGGGTCCAGTAGCAGAACTGTGATCCTGTTAAGCTCCTCAGCAGTTTAATGTCTTTCCATTGAGCATTTCCTTTATGAATATCAACAGTTTGTTGTATCCAGCAGAGTTAGACAGAGGAAGTATTTACCCTAAATGGAAAAATTCATTCCATGCATTTAAGCACCATTCTTTGTATAACAGGACAAACCCAAAATTTCCTCAACTTTTATGAAAAAAGGAAGATCTAGAATAACAAGTAGCTTGATCATGCCACTACCTTTTTCAGGGGACATCAACGCTTAGGTTCCTGTTTTGTTGTTATCTTAAATCAGAGGTAACTTAAAATTCCAGATGACTCTGCTGGATAAGTCTGCGTTTCTCTAAAGACATCTTTAGGCATACATAGCTATTCATCTCTGAGAGGACTGTAAAGCTGCTTCCAGGATCAGTGTTAGGTCCTTCCTCCAGGAGTACCTGTGTCGTGTCTTCATGGCTTTGTAAGTCTACCAGTCTGTGACTGATCTAGGTCTTTGTTAGCATGTGAACAGCAAAGTTACATGGATTTAAAAAAAAAGATGCCTAGCACCACTCTCTCAGACAGGTTGACTGGTAGCATTCATAGCACCGTGATATAAACCAGCACTGCTCTCCAAGGCAGTGTCTGTGAAAGGTGTGGTAACCTGCTGGGACCTGCTAAACCAAAGCCTCAAAGCCCACAGTGACAGCGTAGCAGATTTATGGATAAAAAGTTCAACACAGATACCTTTCTAAGTGCTATTTCTCCCCATGAGCAGAGTGTGGTCATGATGTAAAACTCATCAACTTAGCAAGCTGAACCGGGAGTGACCAACAATACTGGTACTGTAAAAGGGAATAGTTCATTTCATAGGTTCACCAAATAGAGATCAGTGAGCGGGACTCCTATTCCAAGGGGTCCAAAATTTCACTTGCATGGGGGAGTTTCCTTTAAGGGAAGGAGTAGTAGCCAAGCAGTGGAGAGGAGACACATTAGAGGCTGAAATACCGTTTCACGTATTTGTGAAAATAGTTACCATTCTTCTTGTGAACTCAGGTTTGAACAGAGGCTCTGCTCTCATCATGTATTACTCTCATCAGCTCTGCAATCTGACACAAACCATTGAATTCCTGCCAGCCTGGCAACTCCACTTGCCACTGCCATGACCTCCGTCTTGGGAAGTGCTGCCCAGCAACCGAGAGCTTGGTTCCACAGCTGGGACTTGTGAAATGCTTCTAATATCTTTAATGTGCAACAGCCTTTGAACACTGCACTGTTTTCTCAGTGTACTGAGAGGGTGAAAGAGAGAGAGCAGAGAAATACTTGGGTTGGGAGGATACCATCAGGGAGCAGTGGGAGTGGAATACTCTCCAGGGTGACCTAATGTAGGTTGAGCTGGGCCCTCTGCCCAGAGGGCACAGCCCTGTGTGGGACTAGGGTGGTGACAGTGACAGGCACCAAAAACCCAGACACAGGGAGGGTTTGCTGCCCTGCAGAAACCCAGTATTTCTGGAGGCTCTTTGTCCAGCAGTAGCTACCTAGGTCTGCCAGCTCCTTCCCTGGCAGCATTCCCAGAGATGGAGCTCAGACACCATGGGCAATGGGCACTTGGCCATGGGGCACCTGGGGAGCCCAGTTCAGGGCAAGAACAGCCCAGAAACCCCTGGGACCTGACACAGCCTGTACCCAGCTGTGGCAAATATCATAGAATCACAGAATATGCTGAGTTGGAAGGGATGCACAAGCATCACTGAGTCCAGCTCCCGGCCCTGCACAGAACAGCCCAGCAATCCTACCATGTGTCTGAGAGCGTTGTCCAAATATTTCCTGAGCTCTATCAGGCTTGAGGCTGTGAGCACTGCCCTGGGGAGCCTGTTTCAGTGCTCAACCACTCTCTTGGTGAAAAACTTTCTCCTGATATCCAAACCAAACCTCTCCCAACACAGATTCATGTCACAGAATCACAGAATCATAGAATAAGCTGAGTTGGAAGGCACATACAGGGGTCATCGAGCCCAGCTCCTTGAGTCCTGTCACAAGAATGAGGAGATCTGTACCTGTCCCTCCACTTCCCCTCTATGGGAGTCTTCTTTGTAGAAATTTCCAGCACCGAGCTTTTGTGCCTTCATTTAGGAGAGAACATCACTAATGCGAGAGAAGCAAGGAATCTGTGGATGCACTGGATGTAGACTCAGTGCAATGATTTGCCTTCCTGGAAAGTAAAAGGCAAAACCTAAAGGTTTCAATTCCAGGAAGTGTGGCCTTTTGCAATGTTAAAACTCAATTTATTGTGTTAGCAAGTTTTAAAAAGAATATTTTAACCTTCAGTAGTGGAGGATACCTCTGGAGCTGTGAGAATCAGCAAAGAAAAAATAGAAATTCAAGTGAGGGTTCTGTGTAGAGAAGAAGAGAATAAGTTAATCAACTTGTGAAAGAGAGAGTATGTGAGGGTGAACCTATTTATAGAATTTCTGGTAATACAAGCCCATAAGCTTTTAAGAAGAAATCAATGTGATTTATTAATTTCTATTAATTATGTTATTCTGTAGAGACACCTTAGGACACAGTAGATATCAGCAAAAGGTTTCGGATCAGTTTGTGTTACAGAGAGGTTTTATTAGCTCTTGTTACATTTGTCCCACTTATTGTTTAAAGTATTTGAAATGTAGTTTGGATTAAGAGTACAGACAAGCGCATGCTTTGCCTGAGGCTCCAGTTCTCCCTAATAAGGAACTAAGTTTATAAAGGCAATTATGTGTATTTCATGAGGTTGTTTATTATATCCTAATTTTAAGAGTGAATGAAGACTGTAGGCCTTAACTTGACTAGAATCTAGTTATAGCTAGAAACTATAGAATTAGGAGGAAATTATTCTGAATTCAATTATATATATTGCAGCTTTTGAAAAAAATGTAGAAGTCAGTAGACTGCAAGATTGATCTTTGCAGTTTATTAATCTCTAAACTGCAAAACCCAGAAATGTTTAACGAAAAGGAGTCACAGCCAAGCCTGATACCTCTGACTGGTACCACCCATCCCCACCTACAACATGGCAATGTATTCACATAAATTTGTGTACTCATGATGAATCACTACATCCAAGATGAGCAAGACAGTCAAAGGTATCCCAGATTAATAATACATATAAGTGTATAAGGGGTTACAAGAAAAATTTAAAATATTAAAATGTACTTGATGGTTGCTACTTTGGCAAAGAGGAAAAAAAATTCCTGAGTCGAAACAATTCTGGCAACATCATACAAGTAGAGATCAGCCTAACAGAAGTGCAATTATATTCAGGGGTAGTAACTCACGGGATCTGTGCATTTAAAGCCTACTGGTGGAGGAATCTGTGGAAACTATTGCTGACATGTTAATGTGACTGTTCCTAGTCCTACAAGCCAACAGCTGGACTGAAAAATCCCTTTGGGCTAACCAACAAGAGTGGGTGCAGAGACAGCAGAGGAGAAACAGACAAACACAGCTTAAAGGAAAAGCAGGGAAAACTTAGGCTTGTATTTAGCTTCTGTACCACCAAATTGGTTTTTCCACTTCTTCTTTGTGTCTCTTTCTGGAGTTAATTAGTGCAGCTGTGACAAAGGGCTTGAATTAAGGAGAATTTACTTCAATTAAATTGTGAGAAGACTTCTCACTTCTGTCTTCACTCTTGCTTTCTTGAGCAGAAGAATAGGCTATAAAGTTAACAACCAGAATAGGCTGTATTCAGAATTAGAGCTGGGGCCAGACTTACTGCTTATGAAAAATAGGGCGTAAAATGGACATGAAATCCATCAAAAACCTAAAAGAGTTCACTAAAACCAACAGAATATTAGTAACCTCTAATTGTTTGTTTGTGTTTCTCTTCATGCTGCCACTTTATCAGCTGAGCCCCCTCTTCTACTGATGCTTCAATTACTCCTACTTCTGCATAAAATAACAACATGAGATATGTTAAATGCTTTAAAACTCTCTGGACTGTAAATAGTAAGTCTGCATTGTACCTTTACTTTCTTCAGGCCTGCTATCTTTATCAATCAATTGACTCTTCCACAAAACACAAATAAAGAAGCACTGGCTTCAACCATTTCTTGAGACTGTGTCTGAAGTTTATTAAGGGAATGGTACCTCAGACAGCAAAACACCTGAGTGGTATTCTGTGCTATTCATTTGCTCTGGTACATGCACAGCATTGCTAAGGAAATACTTTCTTGACTATAACAATGAAAAGCAAAAAAAACACCCAATATCTATTCCATTATCTAACTATAATTAGGAAACAAACTTATCAGCTTTTTTTTTTTTAAACAACAGATGAAAGCAATTTTATAATGTGATATGAAAAATGGGTCTGATGTAGCACTCCACTGGATTTTTCTTATTTATAGCATAAAAGTCTTTGCCTTTCTTAATGCTTATATTTCAACCTTTTAAATCTACTTATCTTTGAACAATGGAATTATAAAAGCAATTAGGTAAATTCAGATATAATGAAAGTGAACGCAGCTCAGTAGTAATAAATAGATCTCTCACTTTGTATTTGATTGCAGCTTGTTTCAGACTGTAAATAAGCTAATTCTGTTTATGTTTTTCTGTCTGAGACCAACCATACTGAGTCAGATTTTCAAGACAGCTCAAATCTCTGAGTCTCTCTGTGGCCAGATAAAGTTCTTTAGAAAGTAGGCCAAAGCATTATGTGGAAATCTGACAGTCACTCTTAAACCATGGCTGTATTAATATTTGCAGTATAATGTACACTAACAGATTAGAATTTTTTTTCTTTTTTGAGCATAACTATTAGTTTTTATCATCTTTTCTAGGTCTATACTTCTGAGACACTGTCTCAAACTGCCTAAGGAAAGGGATGCATGTAAGGTATCTGTAATATCGCTTTCTCTCTTGAAATACTAAGTTTCCCCAACTTAGTATGGAATAAAAATGTAATAGAGGGGCTCTTAGAAGTCAGATGGGAAATGGCATGTTGACCTGTCCTTTGTTTCTGAAATAACACAGTCAGGACATACATGGAATATGCCTTAAGCTCTCCTCCAGAGGTAACCTTGAGGTTACCTCCTATTATGCCTCTCAGGTTATTTATTCAGGTATTTATTTGAAATAGACCCCAAATTGTTTATCCTTCACCAACAGATGGTCTTGCACCTGCACTGAAAGGTGTATTAGTCTAAACCACTGGGTTGCACAAAGAAGCCAACACACAAATGAGACTGATTCTACCTTTGCTTTCTGTGATTTATGGAATCAAATATGACATTTCTCTGACAAATCTGAGTGCCTTTTACTCTTAAAGTACTATGCTAATAAGTAAAGTACAGCTATTTGCTTTTATTTTCACATGTAGGTTGTAGTCATGAGATACATGAGTCTGCCTCGTGACTGGAAGTGTCAGTGTGCCTGCGCTTTAAGACAATTTTGGAGGAATGGAGGAGGAGGAAGATGTGGGTAGTGGAATTTTAATATATCTCTAAATGATCCCTGCTCACTTTGCTTACTAATTTATACTACTTTTTTGTTGTTGTTGTTATTTATTTAGCTGATTTAGTTATATTTACTGCCATAGCAGTTTGTCCCCAGTTCTGTGTTCGTTATTGCCCATTCTCCTGTTGTCACAGCAGGTAGTTTGTATTGCATTCTGGTGGGCTGCTAGGGCATGCTTAAAGACAGAAATACTTTGCATAGCTTGGTAGGTTCCAAGTACTTCCACAGTATTAATGATATTATCCTAACTTTTTTAATCCCTGAAACGAAGGCATTTATTTTCTCATTTAAGGCATGGAGAACTGAGGCATGACTTATTTAAGCAACCTGTCCAAATCTGACATAAATCCTTATAGGGGACTAGGGATTTTTAATGAGATTGTCTTTCACCTCACTGATCCCATTGACTGGTCCAGGCTATGTTTGCTGTCTTCCATGTTCTCATCAGATTAATTTTCTTACCTTTGCCCTGGTCCTTTTAAATTTCTTTTGTGTGGGTTTCAACATTTCTTTCAAAAGATTGAAAGTATTATTTTTAGAAGAGATTGAAGATATGTCTTTAAAATATCTTGCAATGCTCTGAAAATACAACTGGAGGGTTGGGCTTACAATTTTCATTTCCTGGTTTTTATTTAAATGGCAGTGAGACTAAAAGTGTCAGAAAGAGATAACCATATAGCTTTGTTTGCTATTTTGAAGTTGTTTTAAGGTATGAGAAGCACCTCATTCAGCTAAATTGTTTTCTATTTTGCATTAGTTTTTTTTGTTGGTTTGTTTGTTTTATTAATTTCTTTCTCCTTAGGAAGACATCAATATTCTTTTCTGAGCAGGAGGTATATTTGATGAAGTTCTGTCTCTTGGTGATCATTTTGTACTTCAGAAAAATCCTTCTTTATCGTAAATTCTTATGAAAATCAATTTAGTGTGGACATCCTTCTCCTATTCTTCATTTTCCACATTTAAAACTGGGTTTATGAAAACATTCAAGCTATCCTAATTTGTTCACCCATTTATATTTGGGTATAACAGAGAAATTATCATATACTTGAGTTGGAATTCTTCTCATTCCATTCAAAGTCATGATATGAAGGAAGGGGATTAAAGTGTTGTTCGGCTTGTTTGTCGGCCTTTTCAGACTGTGGTGTTCTGGATTTTTCTGTGCCATACACTGTGAGTTTTCACTACTTTTTAAATTTCCTGTTACTGAAATTGTGAATAACTTTCTGTTATTGGTGGTGCCTGGAACAGAATATTTGGGATTTATTAGAGCTGGACAGTTCACTCTCAGTGTGAACACAATGGATACTTCAATCTCAGCCAGTTGTTTCAAGAAGGAATCAGAAAACATTTGATCTTTGCTTCTACATTCATCTTCCTGGCTGACTTCTCACAACTGGTACCAAGCTACAGGAATACTTTCTGCATTCCTTACAGCTTGGGAACTATGGAACCCCTCTGAGATGCAATTGGCAGGATAATAGGCAGCTAGCCCATGTGATAGAAGTAGGAAAGGAAACCATAGTGGACTTTTGCCTTCTGTTTTCCAGCCTGTGTGTCTTCTGTGGGAGAAGCACTTTTTGTTAATGCAGAGGATTTCCAGGAAGAATGTTCTGGAGAAACAGATTCTGCAAGAGTGACCCAGGGTCCTGTTATATCAAGAATCATATCTTTAGGCATAGAACATCTTAAAATTATGGATGAATTTTGACGGCTAAATCTTTATTTAAATCAGAGTGATGAAAAAGTAGAAGGATAACTTACTAAATTAATTTACATTAAAATTTAATTATAAAACAAGTGTTTCTCTTGGTCTGTGTGTTTTAGCAGCAGCCAGTTGCTCTCACTGGTGATCTCTATAATGAAACATCATGACATACGTCCTTCTTGGAGTCCTTTACTTTCCAAACACTAATCTTTCCCAGCTTACCTGTGAGGTTGTTTATACATCCCTCCCAACAACTTATGGACTTTATTACTTCTTTGAAGATGCAAATGTTGTTTCTGGAGTTCAGATGTTCCATGTATCTTTGCAGACCCAAACCCACAGGTTATGAAACTGAAGGAGTCCAGTGAAGAGTGTGTTTGTGATAGTGAAAAAACAAAGACACTTGCATCTGAGGGTTGTAAATTGGTTTAGTTGACTTAGTAGAAAACATTATGTTACAGTATCCCTGGAGCAAATGTCCTCTTGGTAATACATATTTTGGTACACAAAATGTATTAATTGCTCTCCCTCAAACACCACATACTAGTAACAAAGAAACTGTGCACATCTAAGTTATAGCTGAACATTTCTCAGATGATTACAGTTCAGTAGAACTCACACAGTAGTGCAGCCATGTATCATCTGAGTCCGTAAAGGAAATGATGAATAGTCAAAAAAAAATTATGTTCATATTACCACGTGCCTTTATCTTAGAAATTTTAGCAATTTGTCACAAGGTAAGGTTATTTTACCCTCTGGTTAAGGGACCACAAGTTAAAAGACAGTTATTCAGGGGAAAAATAGGGTAAAATTGCAGCATTACTTTTTGCCATTGATTTTCCTTAGCTTGGCTTCAGCTGAAACAGTTCATCCTTCTCCTGGGAGGGGAAAATGGAGTGGGAATATGGTTGGAACTTCTGCAGCTCCAAACTCCTGACTTTTCTTTGCCACCTCTTGTTCTACGTATCTTTTGTTTCAGAAATCTAATTTCTTACAGTGCTATGAAGTTTAAGAATCCTGATCTTAGGAAGCATGCAAAGTTTATTCCCTCTGTTTAGGTTTTTTTGGTTTGGTTTGGTTTTTGCTTTTTGGGGGGTTCATTTTCTAACTTGTAGTAAGGGTAGCAGTTTAGGACCCCATACTTCTTCCTTTATTAATTCAAAAGTTTTATTTTTACCCCAAAACCATAGAGCAAACTTCTAGTTTATATTGTTGACTTCCATGACTTCACAACAAGAACATTGTACTCCAGTAGCAGGCAGTGATCTATTTAGAGACCAATGAGGTATGTGCCCAAAATACTTAGTCTAGACTTTTTGCCTCAGTTTGAATTTCCCTTTTATCTTTAGGACTTCCTAACTGATCCTCAAATATGTGAGTTGAAGATACCGTAGCTCAGCTATCATAGGGAAAAGCTGCTCATTTTACATAATTAAAGCAAACCAGGATCAAAGTGGTTTTATTGATTTACTAATGACATGCAATTAGCTGGCAAACAGTGAGCTATGCCTTTAGGATCAATATGAGTTACAGAAAGGATAAACTTTCCATCCTGGCTGCTTACAAGATGTTAATAAACACCCAAAGAGTTCCTTGTCTCCCCCACACAGGTGCGCACATATATACACATACACAGGTGCACACACAATTAGGGGCATCCCCACCCCCTTTTCTGGGACTGTAGTAAAAGTGGATGGGGGGGGTAGGGGGGGGTGAATCCTCCTTTTCCCACCCTAGGGCAGCACTATGATCCCAGAATCACTCATTAGGCCTCAACCCTGATAAACAGCACCTGGGGTCAGCTTCTCTCGAGCTTATCAGAAACGCTGTCTGTCCACAGGAATTTATGCTGTCTAACAAGCTCCTGCGTTTTAAGCAAAAGCTTTGAAAACTTAGTTTTCTTTTCTTAATAACAACACAAGTGGAACAACATTTTTGTTATCAAACCTTCAATGAAAGTTACCAACCCAAATTGCAGCCAGGATGGAAAATTATTATGGTTAAAGCCATGTAAGCAGTGGTCCTAAGTGAGACTCTTCGAGCCCTCCTGGGATACAGTGGCTGATATTCCCACACTCCCCAAGACTCAACCCTTTGCCCACTAAGAAGGTGAAAAGCCCTCCAGTGTGAGTCTTCCACTTAGCCTAAGGGAAATTTTTCACAGCAGTATACCTTTTATGTTCTCTTTAGGTCTGTGTGTGTGCAAGTGGGAGTGTGCTACAGCAAATGTGATGTGAATGTTGCTTTCTGAGATGCTTAAGTACATTATATTCATAAGAAGGTCAGGCCTGCAAATGAGTTACTCTTGTGCTTACAGGAAATTCCATAGAATATATTGTTAAATTATTTAATTTAAGCTATTGATTCAGTGCTGTTAAACTTAAGTGCTGTTAAACTTTTAGGCCTAAACTGTTGGTTAACCTGGGGCTAAGTTTGGTGGGGGTGGGGGAGGGGGGGGATGTGGTTCCACCTTGTGACTGAATGGGTGGATGTCCCTTATGTCTTTTTATCTTTACCCTCTCATATCCTTACTCTTTCCTCACTCCCACCTCCACTGCAGCCTCCACAGAGATAATCTTTGTGTTGATTTTGGGTTTAGATTGATTGATTTTAGATTTTAGTCTGATTTTTCTCTATGTGCTTTAACCATCTGGTTGAACCTTGCCAATGATCTTTGTCACACTTTCACTTTTATATTAAACCTGCTTTTGATACCTTTGCCAGTGATTCTTTGAGCAGCCTTAGAACACTCATTCACAATAGTGGGTGATCCAGCTTTGAGTGTATTTGTGTTGTTCTCTAAAACCTGCTACTGCAGAAGTCACTGAAGAAGAACCCCAAGAGTATGCACATGCACACCTGAGGTGTAGGTACTTTGCTTTTATCAACTTGATGTCCAACAGCCACATGCCAGTTGAAGTTGTAATCAGCCAATAATTACAATTTCAACTACAAAGCAAATAAAACTTTTAATTTTAGTTCTTTAAAGAAACCAAAAAACACCAAACAGGCAAACAAAGGAAAAAAAAAAAAAACCAAAAAGCCATATAAGCTACTGGCACTGCTGTCACTAGGGCACCAAATAGTGTAGATGACTAGTGTAAATTTTGAGAATCTAGCATGGGTGCTGTGTGATTCTTCAGGCTATCAGCAACTATAGGCAGTGATTTGCACGATTTGATGAAAATATCAATGTACTAAAATTAAAATCAGTTTTGAAGAGAAAACTAACTTCCTCTGAGATGAACTCAGGTTTAGGAGCTATGGTTTTAGACTTATTGTGAATGTTATAGGAGTATGGATGTATGATCAAAAAGGGGAAGGCAACTGTTAGTTGCAAAATATTGAAGGGATTTACAAAAAAGATATTTTCACAATTAGTTCCTTTGACCTATAGAACACAGAGTTCCTGAGATTTACAGTCCTTCAATCCAGTTTAAAAAATACTGCAACCCAGGATTTTGAGAAATCTTAGGAAATAAGAGCTTGCTTGTGTTTTAGAGGACTGTCAAAAGTATTTTTGTCAACTGCTATTTTATAAAGATTAGCATATTTTAATTAATTATTATCACTGTCTGAAACAATTTTATACTAATCCTTCTTTTGTCTCCCACATTCACTCCCTGATCTGTGTCGATGTCAGATGTTGTATGGGTCTGTGTATGTTTATTCAGTTCCTTATGGGCTTATTTTCTATTGTTTTGCCTTTTTGAAAGACGAGTAAAAGAGCTTTTTATCTTTGCTTTTTTTTTTTTTTTTGAATATTACAGCTGGGATTTTATGTGGCACAGAACTCTGTGATAACATCTGTGCATATCAGACCACCATATGGGTGGGAGGGAAATAGCTTAATTTAGTGCATATGCATGAAGTAAATGAAGACTTGACTATTGCTGGGCTACAAATCACAAACACTACAGAGAATCATAGGTTGGGGAGGGGTTACAGGAAACCAAAGGGCAAAAATTATCTCAGTGGCATTATACTGTTTCTGCTAGACATTTCTTCAGCATTTATCCAAAGCAGTGACTCAGCAAGCACATGTCTAGTCAGAAAATCATTAAAGGTTAAATCTTGGCCAATATGAAATGAAATGTCATCGACATTGAAAATACAGCTGAGGGCTTCCAGGCTTACATTTATTCCAATGAGACAGAGGATCAGATTCACTGATTCAGCTAAAGGCACCATGAGTCCCGAAGTAGTTTCACTGATAACATATAGCCAGAAGTCTAAATCTTCTCTGCCTTCTTTTTTTAAACTGCCTTTGACCATTACTGCTTTTTAAGTCCTCTCATCTGTTATCGTAATAGGTCAGCTTCATATCTAATATTTCTGACATAAGGGACTTGTCTAAGTATACAGCGACTTTTACACAGAGCTGGCTTGGAGAGGCAGATATGTACAGGGTTGAAAGGAAGAACTTAACCACCACTGAGTTGCAGCTAGTTTCACTTACTGAAGTGACACAGGTGTTAAAAGAATCTTTGTTTATGGCTGTAACACAGCTGGTGAAGGGTTAGATACATCACTGGAGAAGAGAATTACTTCTTACAGAGCTGATGTCATTTGATGGGAAAATGTGCCACTGCTGGTTCATTAGAAAAGATATGCCAACGTCCAAGTAACCTGTCATATAAACAGGTTCGAGAGAGTGCTTGTGAGCAACCTGGTGGCTGTTCTTGGTCAGGCCAGGGTGCAGAGGAGAAGCTCATTTTTGTAGCTTGTACCGCATCTCTAAATACTTACGAAAAGTGGCTTGATGAGAAGGAAGAGGATATGTTTGTGCCAGACAGCTACAATTTTCTAAAAAGGTGGAAAGCACCATACGTCTGAGGTCTGCCCGTGTTACTAAAACAATGCCTATCTATTGGTTCTTTTTCTTTCTTCTGTTTTTAGTGACCTTTGTCATTAGCCTTTCAGAGGGGACCTGCATAAGGACTGTGCTTTGGGTGAGTTACTGGTTCTCAAGGGTTTTGTTCGAACCTGCAGAAACAGACAGTCATATTTAACAAATCTGGGATGAATTATAAGTACAAGTTTTCAGACTGTGATTGTATGATGTATAATGCTCACTGGAGAAAATACAAATAAAATTCTTGGATGAGGGAGGAACACCTTCAACCTCATTCTTCCAAAATTCTACCACCCAGATAGACCAGAGTCAGATACATCCTTTGCTCTCATTTCTATTCAATTTTGAATTATTTCTTGTACACTGGAAAATGTATTTTAAATTTTATGTGCTACATGAAGACTTTAAAGTGGATGTCAGCCTTTCAGCAAAAACAAATGTAGGGCTGTGCCTCTTTACCTGGACTGAGTATAAAAAGGACTAGGTCCCACTTCTAGGGAATGTTGATAACAGCAATAATGCTTATTTTCTGGGAAATGAGGGATTCTTCTTAACCTGCCTGTTCCTCAAGATAATGCTTTGTATACAACACCAAATTAAGTATTTTATGACAGGTGTGTAACACACAATACCGTGTAACACACTGTGGAGTTCAATTTCTAAGAGAACATTAGAAAACTGTAAATAAACTTGCAATTCAAGCTCTGTGCTTGTGTAGTTACATTACCTTCTTTTTCCTCAGAGGTTTGTGTGGGAGCTTTTCATTTTTTTCTGTGAACATACCTACTCCTGGAAACACAAAAATAACTGAGTGCGCTTGCACTGCAGTATTGGAAGGCTTTTGGTCTGCTACATCCTAAATTCTTGAGTGCATATTGAGTTTTGGAATGTTAGCTGTGAATAGTACTGAATGAAAAATACCCTCTTGAATAAGTCTTCGGTGTGCACAGGGAAATCAAGGTCTCAAAAAAACTGTGACTGAAAACCTTTCAGGAGGAGAGTCTGGAGTGTTTCAATTAAAAAATAAAAGAGAAAAAAAGGAAAATATTACTGAAAACAACAGTATTATACATAGAATTTTATTTTTGATGAACTCTCGATATTGTAATAAGTAATGTAACAATTACTGATAATGAAAACAAAAACTGTAGAAATTTTAAGGTGCGTATGTTATAATGAGTTTTTCTTTGAACTGACTTTCATGTTGTTTTCTGGTATTGGCATGAAGTTTGTAAGTTTACATATGTCTTATTAATTATAGAGAGAAATTTTGAAGAGATTTTTACTCACGTTTACCCTCTTATAATATATTTTGGCATATGGTCTGAAATTTATTTTTAAAACAAAACCTAATTGTCATAACACTCTGATGTCAGAGTGAAGCAGTGACACCCTTTGATTTTGGAAATGCTAGCCAAGAGCATCTGACTGGTGAATAACCTTTAAGCTTAACTTTTTACCACATAAAACTTAGTGAAGTTATGTGAGGTGTGAACGACAGTAGAAAAAGCAAACAACTAGTTTTATTGAGTCACGATGCTTTGGTCACACAAAGTATTAACCTGGTCTACTACCTCATAGCAAATGGACTTTGTTACTTCTTATTCAGTATCTTCAAAGTTATTTTTAAGGCAGCACACTTCAAAGCCCAAAATCTTGTTTCACAACTGGATTACACAAACATCCCAGGCAGCAGACACAGGGAATGGGAGGTGCTGAGAGAATGTGGTGTTGAATCTTCACACTGATTCGTTTTTGCATTTACTTTGCACTGTCCAATCTAGGGGATAGAGGTTTGTGTCTAAATATAGTGGCACTATTTCTTATTAAAAACCTCCAAAATTAAAAAATAGAAGTTTCTTTCAAAGATTGGCATTATTAGAGGGATTAAAACAAACAAACAAATATTTACTGAAAATTCAATTGAAAACAGTGGATAATGGGGTTTGGTCTATAAACTGTTCACTCAAACTCTCCTAAAAGCCATCTTGTGTGAGTTCAAATAGTGGAAATCCACAGGGGAAGCTTCTGCAAGTTCTGTGGGCACTAGCCATTACACTACGACTAAGAATAAGGAAGTTTAGGGACAAATATATTTACCAACATTATTTTCCTGCAAGTCTGAACAGATTTATGGTAGAAAACTGGTGTAGATTTGAACACTTGAAGCCCGAGTCAATGTTTGAAGGAGACTCACATTCAGAGAGCTCAAGTAATCCTTGCATCTGTACAATCGAAGATTTGAGGGGTCAAAGATGCTGGATTCAGACAGATTTGCTGACAACAAAGTGTGCTTTAGGCAGCAGCCAGAGTTTTGAAAATTTACAGCTGTTTATTAACAGAGTGCTTTCTCCATGATTGTGGGGGAGGGGTTTACAGTGTGCAACATATGTATTATGGAAATATATTTAGTACTTAGACATGTACATGAACTTCTGAAAAATGCATTTGTAAAGCACAGTTGTGAATGTGGACTGTGGACCTGGTCTACAGCCTCCTTGTTATGTCTCTTATCATAGATCCACCCTGGGACGTTCAAGCCTCTCATGTCAGGTAAGTAGTGGAAGCAGCCCCTTCTCCAGCTGAAAACATGTTTAGCCTTTACCTTCCTTGTTGCACACCTGTATTTTCTCGAAAAAATGCCAGAACTGTCTTGTGCATTTCTTTCACAGCCTTAGCAGAGGAGGTGGAAATAAGAGGGTGTAGAGGCTTGAGAGCAAACCAGTGAGAGACTCCAAGTCAGAAATACAATTTAATAGGGAAAAGTAAAAAAAAATAAATGCAATAGTACAAAGAAGGAAAGAAACAACACTGACAGAGTCAGAATACAACCTGGCACCCTGTTGGTCAGGGTGGTAGCAGTCCAGATGAAATGGTCCTGTTGAAGCAGTGATCCTGTAGAAAAGAGTCTGGTCTTCACCTGAAGGTCCAGTGGTGTAGCTCTAGTCCTCTGGGAATCCTGTAGGTAAGGGCTATCTGTGCTATTCCAAACCTCTGATTATATACAGATGGGAGCTCTCAGTTCCTCCTCCTGGGCGGAGCATCTCACAATGGGATGGTGAGTCACGAGGCAAGGCATTGATGGGCCCATGAACAGGAGATAACCCCCGGAGGGAGTTATCAAGGGTGAGTCATGGTAGCAGATAACAAACTCTGTCCCACCTGTTTATGAAGATGATGATAGAATACATGCTTTTGGTTACATCTTATATTGTAACCTAGGACAGAGGGGTTGGAACTAGATGATCTTTAAGGTCCCTTCTAACCCTAACCATTCTATGAGTATCTTTCAAAAAGTTAGAGTAGTAGAAAGTCTGAAAGAACAAAAAATATTTAATGAAAACTCAATAGAAAATAATAATTTGTAGACCTCAACTTAATAGCAGAAAATAATGAGGAATTTAGATGTGTTACTTTGCTTAAACTGGGGCGCATAATAATTTTGATTATTTCACTAGTTGCAAAATAAAATTAGAGTTTTAGTAAGTCTGTTGCTGTGGGTTAATCCTGGTAGACAGTAAGTACCGCATAGCTGCTCTCTCCCTCCTCTTCCTCCTGCCCAGTGGGATGGGGGCAGAGGAAAGGAAGAGGGAAAGCAAGAAAATTTGCTAGTCAGGGTAAAATGGATTGGTAAGTGAAGGAAAAATAGGAGAACAAATATAAAATAAAAATAATGCAAGTATAATTGCCACCACCTCCCATAAGTAGACCTATGTCCAGACAGTTTCTGAGCAAAAGATGGCAAACCTGCCTAAATCCCTTGATTTTCCCCTCCTATCACTGATCATGACATTTAATCTCGCCAGTTAATTCAAGTCATCTTCCTGGTTGCATCCCCTCCCAGCCTCTTGTGCATCACCTGATGTTTTCACTGGGGGTGTGGAGTGAGAAATGGGGAGGGACTTGGTGCTATGCAAGCACATTTCAGCTACATTGGTGTGTTATCAGCACTGTTTGACCACAAATCCAAAACACAGCATCACACCACCTGCTCTGAAAAAAATTATCTCAGCCATACACAGTGCAACTGCAATTCACAGTAAATAGTGGCTATAATCTGCATATTGTAGTATTGTGGCAAGAATTATTTCAGACTGACCTTTTTCCAGACACTTCACTAACTGAGTCTTGAAAGCAGATGTAGTTCAGAAAAGTAACACTGTTGTGAATCATACATTTAAGATTTCTTACAGATGCATAAACATATATATGTTTATATATCGACACATACGTGCTATATAGAGCTTTTCATATGCATGGCAATGGAAGAATACTTTATGCTCTCCCCATTTCTTTTTTTTACCTTGGTTAATATTTCAGGGTTTTGTACCTGAGGACAAGTTCTGTTCAAATCCCAACTATCACAAAATACTTTTATCTAAAACAGGAATAGGCTAATCTTTCACTTTGAAAAGTAATTTCAGCTGATCTTTGCCAAAAGTCTTTAGGCAAAACACCAAGGAAAAACTTTCACCAACAAAGAAGAGGGAGTGATATCACAGAGTGTCGCCTTCCACTGCGGGGAACTGCGAGGAGTTCTTTTTTAAAAAATGGATGGTCGGGAACAAAATTAAGCCAAATGAAGAAAACCCTGTATCTGAGAACCATTTATTCGTAACAAAACAGAGAAGGAAAAGGAGTTGCCCAAGCGAAGGACGGCTAGAAGAGATAGAAAAGAAGAAAGGAAAATGGAGAAGGACTGGGGGAGAGGAGAGAGAGAACAGGCAGAAAAAGAGGGTGTTAGGGCAGTGCTGTCGGTGTCCAGGTGGCAGGGGGTGTGCACGCTGCCTGCCTGTGGCTGGGCTGGGTCTCAGTGAGCCTGCACGGCTCCTGGAGGGGTGCAGCTCCACGGGCACAGCTCCACAGGCGCGGCTCACATGGCAACGGCACTGGACACGCGGTGAGTGGGCGCTCAGACAGGAGGACCAGGACTCTGGACAGGGGCGTGGGGGCTTGCTGGATCGGGTGGGCAGGATTGGGCACTGATCACTGGATTAGTGCAGCAGGGTTGGAAGCAGGCAGTCCAGGCAAGGACACGGGGCGAAGTGGCAAGGCGGCAGTCAGGGGCATGGGAAGGCAGGACAGGTGTGAGGGCGAGCCAGTGAGGCCAGGAGAGCCAGATGGCAGGCTGGGCCAGGGCAAAGGACGAAGCGAGCAGGAGCAGCAAACAGCAGTGAGCCCAGAGAGCAGCTACACAGTTAGTTTTATACCTCCCTGGCCCCTCCCAAAGCCTGCCCGCTAACAGGGAACCATTGGTCCTGTCCAACCTCTCTTTGCCATCCATTGGTGAGGACCTTCTCACAACTTGATTGGAGAAGCCCCTCCACAGTGTCTCCTACTGACTGCCTGGTGTGAGGTGTTGCCAGGCGAAGTCATCCCAGAGACAAGGCTTCTTCTAGGTGCCTCCTGCGCATGGCACATGTGCACCCCTCCTCCACATGCCTCTGACAACCATTGTTGAGGCATAACAAAACTGAGTTGGCTCGTCACACAGAGGCTTTACTAGAAAGCCAAGGATGATTTTATTAAGCTCAGTCAAATGCAAATAAACAAAATTTCACAGTCACAGAAAAGAATCGCAGAATAATTAGGTTTGGAAGGAACCTTTGGAAATCATCTGCTCCAATGCCCCTGCCAAGGCAGGGTCACCTTGAGCAGGTGCCACAGGAATGTGTCCAGGTGGGTTTGGAATGTCTCCAGAGAGGGAGATCTTCTTCGACAGCCTGTTCCAGTGCTCTGTCACCCTCAAAGTACAGAAGTTCTTCCTCATGTTGAGGTGGAACTTCTTGTGTTTTAGTTTATGGCCACTGCTCCTTCCTCTGTTACTGGGCACCACTGAAGGGTCTGGCACCAACCTCTTGGCATCCGCCTTTAAGATATTTATATGCATTAATGAGATCCCCTCTCAGTCTTCTCCAGACTAAACAGGCCCAGCTCCTGCAGTCTCTGCTTGTAAGAGGTGTTCCAGACGCCTCATCATCTTTGTGGCCTCTATTGGGCCTTCTCCAGTAGCTCCATGTCTTTCTTGAACTATGGAACCCAGAACTGGACACAGCACTCCTCTATGTATGATGTGGCCTCACTTGGGCCAAGTAGAGGGGAAGGATCACCTCCCTTGACCTGCTGGCCACACTCTTCCCAATGCACCCCAGCACACCTTTGGCACTCCTGACCACAAGGGCACTGATGGCTCATGGTCAGCTTGTCACCCACCAAGACTCCCTTGTCCTTCATGTCCTTCTCAGCAGAGCTGCTCTCTAGCAGGTCTGCCCCAGCCTGTGCTGGTACTTGAGGTTATTCCTCCCTGAGTGCAGGGCCCTACACATGCCTTGTTGAACCTTGTTAGGTTTCTCCCTGCCCAAGTGAGTATCGTGTTCTAATCCTGAAGAACCTGTGAGCAGCTGGATGCGGGGGCTCCTGAGGCTGCTGGTAGCATTGTGTGCCACAGCTCTGTGAGGGGTGTTGCCAGTCCTGGTCTGGACTCCCCCAGGCACTGCCCTCTGACACAAGAGCCATCATTTAAGGGAAGTTGTGAGCTCTGTGGCTAGCAGCTTTGCCAAACTGGGTCTGAGACCCCACTGTTCCCAGAGCGCGCTCCCTTACCAAATGCTGTTAGGATTTTGTCCTTGTCTAAGTGTGCCTTAGGGGGAGTGCAGCGTATGTTGTTGATGCTATCCCCATGGGACCATGACAGTTACTGTTGCCTGTTCTCTTGGCTTCGATTTCCAATTCCTTTGGTTCAGTGATTTCTGAATGAAATATGTCCAGATGCTGTGTTTCATTTATCGTGGTTGCATGTGTACACAAATAAATGTTTGTGTTACTGACCTTTATGCGTTGTAGGAGCAAGGGAAGCCTTTAAATGTGGCAAAACCAAGGTAAAAACTTCCAAATAGCTCAACATGTTTCTAAAAGTGAAAAGTATCATAGCAAGTGCTGTTATTCTAGAATACATATGTATATTCTAAAATATGAAAATAAATTCATACTTGTGACAATGTATATGGCAGCTCTCTACTTTCCCTGTCACTGCAAGTATTGCCATATATCGCTGTTCATTTTTTCTTTTTTTTAATAGTCCATTTCTATTTTTGCTGCATCTTATGTAGCTTTCCTTAAAGCTAAATATGTGCTGAATCTATTTTTTGTCCCACTACACCAGAAAAGAAAGAGGTAAAGGATATGTATTTGAATAGTTCAGCACTTTCTTTTTATTTCAAATGATGTTTCAGATCCTTAGATACTGTACTGCTGTTAAATTTAGTCTCTTTGAAATGCTGTAGTCTGGTAAAATTCACACAAGTATGCTATTAACAAAGACTTTATTGATACACTTACCAAAATACACATTAATAAAAATAAGACCTCATTGCAGCTTGAGAAGTATTTTGTGAAAGAGGGGGCACATTGTTACAAGGACTTTATAGCTAATTGGTATGATCACAATGATTTCAAAAGGCTGTTTCACAAAATCATTAAGGCTAGAAATTAATCTTTGAGCTATATTAGCTCAGAGACTTGCACTTTCTTCACACTTTGCAAGCACAACCAAACTGCCATTAAGTTCAAGGTGCCCTCCATGATGCTTCATCAGAAAAGTGAATTCATTTAAGAGTTTTGTTTCAGCAGACTGTAGCTATAGACAGAGTAGTTACCCTGCCGTGACTGACAGAGTAAGTGGTTTCACAACGGATGTGCATCCACAGGAGTCAGAACATTTGCAAGTCACAGTAGGGTTTAAGGTCACCCGGCTAACTTTATTGTTGTTGCAGTGTGCTTATCTCTGACTTAAAACAGTTCTTCTTAAACATGGCTAAAATGAATATACATGCCTTAATTATGGCTTTGGAGCTATTGCATCGTACCTAGGGCAAATACCAGTCCCTTGAATTCCTCTTCCATATTAGTTCTTTCTTATCTGCCTCCTCAGATACATTTTAAGAGCTCGTTCCAGGACCACTGATTTACCTGTCTCTAACCAATGCTACTTTATTCCCTTCTGTATACATTTCCTTAAAGATGCACAGGAGCTGATATAGCTCCTCTTTGCCTGGGAACTGCTAGAGAGATAGGCAGCTGTAGTGACTGATTCTGTAGATAGGGGCCTCATACTATCTCTGTTCTGGCAGCAAGTTATCTAGACTTTCCCTGTTGACTTTTCTTTGCTGGTAAACCAGAAATGTCTTTGAAATAAAGATAAGTAAGTCTGTTAAATAAAATAAAAGCAGAACAAGAAGTGGAAGGAGAGGGATATAATACAGTCAGAATACTGGGCTAGGAAGACCCTGAAAAGGTGTAGAAGAGAGGGCCAGTTTAGTTGTTTGTGTTAATAGACAAAATTGTTAAGATTGTCTATTTCAATTTTAATCAGATGTGTCAAAAAATCCTTTATTAGTCCTTAACAACTAGCTTTATATTTTTCCTACTGTTGGTGTAAAAATAAGATCCTGTACTTACTTACCATGTTGGAACTTTCTCCCACCTGAAAGGAGTCATCTGATGGTCTGGTGGGGGCTTAGAAGCTAAGGAAGTCCTTTGAACCACATCTCTGTGTCAATAGTTTACAATATTGATGCAAAAATGTATTTATTTTCCCTGTGCTTTCTGTCCTCTTTCCTTTCTGTGTGTCAGTTGTATAATACTTGATCACAAGAATTTTCTAGGATTTTAGGAGAAGGATGAATTTTGCCATATGCAACACCCCAGAGCTACTGTTACCACTGTTTTTGTGCTTCCATGCTGGTTTTGCTAGCAAATGTAAACATATTTTTAATGCCTTTTTTTTTTCCCCCTTGAATTCTTCACATCTAAAAATTACTCTTGGATATCTGTCCAAAGTCCAACAGGTTTCATAATAAGACTTAACACCATGTGAGTGTCTAACAGGAAGTACTAGATAGCAATAAGGGTGACTTGGTATTTTATTACCAGATACAAGACCTGAAAACAAGACTGATCTAACTTGCTCTGTTTGCCATTCCTTGGAAGACTTTTACAGAACTGTCTGTTCCAGAGAGTGTTCAATAAATGGGAAGAATCAAGCCCATATGGGCTGAATCAACCAAAACGTGCACCATAAATCTCCCACTCTACTACATTTTGTCCCCAGTTTATCCTCATTGAAACAACAACAAACAAATATTCAGTGTGATCAACACGTGACCCTGGTTGCTTGCAATGAATTGATTGTGTGTACTGCGCACCAAAGCAATCAATTTTGTTTTAATGTTTTTCTTCCAGTATCTCTTTCAAATAGTATTTGCACCATAAAATTGAGCGATACTGACTGAATATAACCCAAAGTACAGATGTAATTTGGTGTAGTCCCAGAATGTGGTGATCCCCAGGGTAGCTCTGTCACACAGCAGTGCTGAACTAGTCATGTGACAGATGGTGACGTCAAAAGGGTGGACTGATGGGCAAGTTTGGAATAACCTGCTCACCAAGGAACTTGCTTTGTTACACAGTCAGTTAGCAGAAGGTTTGCCCTTGAAAGTGAAAAAGAAAGCTTGTACTTTACAGTCCAATTTAAAGCTTTTTGTAGGTTTTGCTAGTCTGTCATAAGGTGGATTGAGTCGTTTGTTGTTGGGATGTAGGTCACCCACTCTGTGGGGTTCTCTTTAAAGGCCTATCAAGGTATTGGATTGCTGTGGGATGAGCCTTGCTCTCAACTGTAAGGTTCAAAAGCAGTGTATTTGACCTCAATGTCTGTCAGTAGGTTTGTGGGATCAGAAACCCAAAATCAAATATATCCTTGCATAATACCTTTAACCCGAGAATTATCTTTTTTTGTTCTTCCATTCTTTAAAATACAACAAAGGGGAAATCAGCAAGAACACTTTTTTTTCTTTAACTGTTCACATATATCTCAACTCATTCTTGATCAATGTGCGTGCTGGCTATAAGTTTTTCTTTAATGTGGGTGGCAACATACATGTTTTCTCTAGATACCAGTTTTTACAGAAGAAAATCATGAATGCAAACTCTTCTGATACAATAAAAACAAAATGTAGGACTGGGATGATGATATATTTGTCAGTCATCAAAAATGCATGCTGGCAAAGAAACTACAACACTTACTAAAAAGACTAACAGTATATAAGCTAACTAAAAATTCACAAATTCTGCCTGTGCGCACTCTTAAGAAACTATTATGTTTTATACAATCTTTCTATTAAAAATATAAAGTAATAAATAGGTTTTTTAATTTGTTTTTTATAATGTTTATTTTATAGTTGTTATATTTTTAATGTCTATGTAGAAATCATCCTTTTTAGGGCAATGTCTGTTATATTTGAATGCCGTTTGTGGTTCTGACATAAACCTTTTGACACAAAACCACTTTTTAATCTTGCTTGCTACTTTTCACTTACTGGAATTAGTGCCACTAAATGGAACTACTCTGCAATCACAGTTCTTAATATTTATCTGGGTAGTATCCTTTTTTTTTTTTCTTGTTGGTATTGAATGCTTATTTATAATAGCAAAAAGCCCTCAAGTCTTAACAAACTAACTTAGGTCATCATTGTCTTTATTTTTCTTTGAGCTATGTTAAAATCTCTCTTCTGAAAACTTATATGATGCAAATACATCACCTGGATATCCATTTCGTTGAATTCTAGATTTTGAAAATATGTAGCTATGAATGAGACAATTTTTTTCTGTTTCAATGTTCAACCAAGTTTCCTCTGGGAAACAAAAAAAAATCTTTAATATGGTCTAAATATGCCTTGAATCTGAAATTTGAATCATTCTGGGAGCAAATGCTATTCTTCTGCTCCTTTGTTTTAGGTGCCCTTTTTATATATATTGAATTTTGGTAGCTTCTGTAAGCCTGTAGTTGTTCTACACAGTATATAAATAGAAACGCTGGCTGTGTGGATTTAAAAGACACTCATACTACTGAGATGAATGTTAAATTTTCTATCTTTTCATCTGATTCCATAGATCTTTATTTGGACTCCTACATGAGCAAGGACTGTTGGAGTAAACCCAATATATAATATACAGAGAATTACAGTGTTCTATCAATCATAATTTTGTTTCTTGCTAGCACTAATTGCAGTCATTATACTGTAGTGGCATATTCATAATTCCATAACCCAAGAAGGTTAGCGAAAATCCTCAGAAATCTGAGGGGTGCCTCTGGTTTTGCATGACCATTTTGATTTACCATATGGTTTGGCATTTAAAAGGTACTTAACACCCTTCAAACTTAATTTTGCCATTTTGTACATAAGCATTACAGCGGAGACTTAAATTACACAGTTGCATGCTTTTTGTAATGGACCCTCTGCCTTATTCTTGCTGTGGTCCAGAAATTCCAGGAATCAGTGGGACTCCCCCGCCTTAGTCAGCTGGAGCAGGTTGACTTTATGTGGTGTTTCCTTGCATTTGAGACTGTGCTTGGCAAACAGAAATGGTTTTGCCATGTCTCTTTTAACCTAAAAATAAAGTCCTTTTCTACATGCTTTGGTATTTTATGATTGGTGTAAAGATGACAAAGTAGACTATTGATTTTAACATCAATGTACATTAGTTGCAAAGACGAGTTTTGAGAAGTGAAGTTTGCTTACATGTTATATCATGAGTAAAGATAAGTTTATTTTTAATGGCAATCTGCTTCTGAACAAAATTTTAATTACATTTTCTTTTCTGTATTGCTCAAATTCATTCTCTCTTCAGATTTCCATGTGTTACAGCATGCAATGCTGTAAATTAAAGGCAGCTCCCTTACTTTGGGAGTGAAATCCAGTCATTTGAGTAAGGTTCATAATGGGGAGTTTTCTATTTCAGAGCATGAAGACCCATGTTCAGTGGGGTTTAAGAGCTTTACAAATAGCTGCTGTGCAACATTCCCAAGGACAGGACAGACCTTTTGCTCTCCGTGGCAATAAAGTGCTACATCGTGATCCAAGCCATAGCCAAATAGAGCAAGCTGCATGAGTATTGCCAGGAAAACACCCATTCTTGTCTGCCATTTCTTACAGTGCATGAGATACTTCCCTAACACAGATTGCTTAAATGGGCAAAAATACCTCAAACTGTGTGTCTGAAATATATAAGTAGGAGGGTGCCTGGAAATTAAACTTCTGCTCACTAAGGCTGTGGTTTCAGTGGCTAATAATTTATTCTAAATTCCTAATTTTTTGAGTATTTTCATGAACAGTAACTTCCTTGGAATAATTTGGGTCACTTTACAACAGTGTTCTTGATATTAACAATCCTCCCTCTAATCGTTACTGAGTTCTAGGATTGAACAAAAAATTAACAATAAAATGCTTTTCAGTCCTATTTTACAGATAAGTATTAATGCCTATAAAATTGTTACTCTCTTTTTAAGGGCCATATTGTCTGGAGAGTTGAAGGGAATTCCATGAGAAATTTGGATCACCCACACTTCATACCAGTATGACTTTAAAGGTATATGGTTTGTTTTTCTTTTTTTTTCTTGAAATATAGGCTCCCGTGGTCCTATTCTCCTAGGTTATCTCCACATAGCCACGGGATTATGTGTAGACTTAGATTTCAGGGAATCTAATATTATTCTTGCTTTTTCTTCTGGGATTTGAAGTTTAGGTCAAAACTACTGACAAAATAAAATACTGCCATTTCAATTTGAATTATCTTCAACAATGTATTTTTGTCCAGAATAATTTGGCAGAGTATCATGATGGCTGATAGATCTTATTGCACTGGAAAAAAAGGAAAAAGAAGAGACAATCTGAGATCCCTAGCATTAAAATCTTTCCTAATGAAAACTGTTGTTTACTCTAAAAACCCTTACACAACCTGGAACTTTTTTTTAAGAGAAGCGATACGACATAAAGAGAAAAGCTACATCACTAGTAACCAAGACAATAGCATGAGGTATGGAATCGGGATTTTTTTTTTTAATTGAAATTAACTAGTGTTTTTAATTACTTCCGTCGTTGGATGGACTTGGTGAATGCAGGGTTTGCATTTTAAACCTGTAAAAACCAGAACTGTGGCCATATGCTTTTCTGTCTGATCTTTTAAAGTGATATTATTCCAATTTGTTCATATGAACTCCTACTTTTTGATAATAGAGGCTAAAATTAGTGGTAACTCTGACTTGAAATACTTCTGGGAGAGTATGTTGTCCTGATTGATTAAATTATTTTATCATCTTACTTCACCTGAGGAAATTCCTACAACTGGACATTATAGGGTCCTTCTTTGCGTTTTTTTCCCCAGCTCCTCAATACCAGGGGAATGACACATGGAATTTTCTGAGCATTCAGAAACTTTTCAATTATGTCTGAAACTTGAACAAATAGTTGCTGTGACAGGAACAGACGCTCTTGGCTTTCCTGCCTTGAACAGTCTCCACCACAGCAGCTAATTTGGTCCCAGTGTCCTCAGTTTTGTTTGAGGCTTACATGGTAATTTTTTTCAGAAGAAACATTCAGCATAGTATCTAAGCAGAGGTAACTCAGATTCCCTGAGCTGCCAAGCAGGGAATAAATTTCAGTAGTTTTCTTTATGGTGGAAGGAGAAAACTGTTTCTAAAGTCATGTGATTTAACTGTTGGGAACAATTTTATATCTTAACCAGTCTTGCTCACAGCATAACTACAGTTTTCTCTCTAAGATTACTTGACTATTTTATAAATATCATTACATGAGCATGAGAAGGCAAAGCATATATTTTTCTTTTGTGGCTATATTTTTATTGAAACGATGCGGGACGTACAGATCATTTTAATGTATAGACTTGTTAAGTAATTACTGTGTGGTCAACAGTATGTGGGGGAGGTATTTTGTCTTATTTGCTTATTACCTGGATGAGCTGCTTTTGTGAGAAGGTGTAATTTTTACAGAATTTTCAACAGCTTTAACAGGTGTAATCACTAGTCTTTCAACTTTAAACAAAATTGATTGAAACATAATTATTTAGGTTTTATTCCTTCTTTTCAAAATGCTTTCATGTATCCTACACAAACTTATTCTAATTTTGGGGATAATATCAGGCTTAGCAACATTCTCTGATAGGCTAGTGAAGCCATTTTTAATAGGAAAATGAACTTTATAGACTGTCTCTTGTAGATTGGTATAACTGACATGAATAAACATAAGTTTCTTAGTATTTCTGACAGACAGTCATAGGTCACAAACTACTAGACTATAAATGACTTTGTTTATTCTGAAGAATTTTTTTTTTTTTTTTTTTTTTT